>JAQIXP010000477.1:0-25601 GCA_034700285.1 Proteroiulus fuscus
TTTAATTTATAACCTGAAAAACTCATAAAAACCAATGTTGGAAATGGTCATAACCTGAATTATTTATAATTCAAAATGCTTTTGCAAATTTGTATGCTAAATCTGTTTGGCATAGATTATTTAAGGGGTAGTGTAAACAATTGTTTTCCCAGAATCTATTTTAAATATGCAAATAAACTGCATTTAATGCAGGCAAGATCGCTGTAACTGGCGTTTAAAATGGGATTTCTGCGGAAAAAATGCCAAAAAGGACGGAATTTTCGTGGAATTGAATGAATGAATGTTATTTTGTGTGCATATGGTGATCGTTTACCAGTTGCCTTATTTTGGCATTTTACAAGTTATTTATAGACCCTGCATGTACTTCACATTGAGAAATTCGCTAAAACAAATCTAGTGCTTATACTTTGGGACTTTGCATGTATTTATGTTAAGGAAAAAAAAAATATGTTGAGCGATTGCCAAAGGAATTTTCTCTATATAAACTGCTTTATTTCTTTCAACGAGGAATATAATTTTCATTTTGCTAAACAAAATTCCATTCAAAAGTCAACCTGTATGTTTAAAAATGGGCCGTGAACTTTTTTAGTGAATGAACTTTATAACGACTTTCTTGACAGCTGTTAAGTTAGTTATAATTGGTGTAAGGAGCATGCCTTCAATTTTTTTTATTTAAAAATTAATAACTGCGTGGGAGAAGTATAATAAACTGGATTGTTTGAAGTACAATATAAAATTTTCAAATTTTCAGACCAGTTTACTGCCAAATATGGCTATTGGTTGACATTGCAAAACGCCCTTGACTAAAAGAAGATTGATTTCCAACTAAAAAATAAACAGTTTTTAATGAGAAAAGTCTTCTTTTTATGTTGAGGGAACAATGTATTATATAGGTCCTATGCATTTTAAATATTCTCTAGGGAACGGATTGAAGTTTTAATTAAACATTGTTACCTTGTTTAATTTATTGTTTAAATTGTTTTTAATGTTAAATCAAAATTCCCATAATTGTATTTTTATTAAATTTTATTTCAAATTGGTGAAATTTATTGAGGAAAAAGAAAATGAAATTGGCATTAATTATGTTAAGCTAACAAAAGAAAATAGTTTTTGGATCTAGTAACCCTACTTTTTCCATTTCCTAAAATATCAACTAGGCCTATTCAGGAGTAATTTATTTACCTATTTTACGAAATTTAATTGCTGGATCAATAGACTTGATTTTTCCATTTGTCAGACTTTTAAATTTAAGAAAAACTAGACATGCTAGAGAAAATTAAAACATTTCCTGAAATTATTTGAATATCTGGGATTCAACTACTTATGAATGCATGGTTGTTATTAACTTAAAAAACCTGGAAAACCCTGGAAAGATAAAAATAAGCACAAAATTAGGAGAAATATTTTTTTTTTATGTTTACAAGCAAAAAAAGGCTAATCTTTCTAAAGAGAATAGCGCTGATGCAGCAGAAATCAATCAGAAAATTAAGAAATTAGAAGGTTCAGAAAAGCAATTAAAAATTTGGCATTAAATTATAAGGTATTATTTGCATTCTCAGTAATTACTATTTTGTATTTTATTACTATATTACAAAAAATTTGAAATTATTTATAGAAACCATGTAATGGTTATGGGGATAGCTTGAACTTGTAAGCAGAGAAAAGCATAACCAAATTGGACAACTTATTTTTTACTTTGTAAAATAAAAGTGATGTTTTATTTTAATGGCATCTGGGCAAGACTTCTCTTTTATAAGCCATAACGATATTTACATATATTTTACGACTTATTATATAATCTCATTTAAATGTTGTGTCCGGCGCATTCAATGTGACTTAATATTTTTATTACAAAATTTTTATGGAAATCACACCGGTGTAGCATTGTTTTTTAAGGCGAGTCCGGTAGTGTGGATTTTATTCTCAATTTCCTTTTTTAATCTGTAGGCCTAGGCCTATAACGGATATCCCTCGCAATATATTTATTCAAGAATTAATACGCGTAGCTTACTAGTCTGTTCAACAAGAGAATAAACTGGAAAACTAGATAGTCTCCTGATTTCTAGAGCGATGATTAGTTGTTTCTAAGTCCACTTGTATGTTGAACAGTGTAAATTGGCGCAGTTTTTATACTCTTTAACTTTTTCGAATAACCCTTTAAATGTCCTATTACTGTTAAAAAAAAGTAGGCCTAACTCGCAGCTGAGAATATGAACTCGCCCTTGTATAAGTAGTAATGGTGAAGAAAAAGGTAGAATGGGTATATGGAGGGAGTGTATTTGAATGCAGAAAAAATATAATTAAAACCGGTTTTATGTACATCACGTGGCCTATGTATGTTATATAGTGGTATAGTTGAATGAGACGGGTGGCCCCCATGTTGGTCGGATGATTCAGCTTTGATGACTTTAGTTGAATATACTTTTTTCGTGTTTATACATTTCATCATTTTAAATTTCGTTTCGGAAATTATCGTGTTTTAAGGTTAAACGACGAGTTAGCACTCCAACGTTTTAGACAAAGTTTCAAACTGGCAGGATTTCCTGCAATTACTCTTGGCTTCCATGTTCGAATACTCTGATGTAAACATTGGGGAAAGTTGTTGTGACTCCATTGAAATATGGGAAAGTATACCATGGCTGGGAGGTGAGTTTTTCGGTGTAGGCCTACTTTTATTCAAACTAAACGTACGGGCTTTGTGCCAGTTAAAGTTTTATATTTTTACAGTATTTCACTTATTTACTAGGTATGATACAAAGAATCGCAACATTTACTTACTGCTCTGTAACTAAAGACAAAGTCGGTGTTTTCTTTGAACAACCTGAATACCTACTCTCTCTCTCTCTGTGTTGGAATAATAGGCCTAGATAGGTATCATACGTGCTGTTAGGTAACTTTCTGTAATTAAAGAAAGTTATGCCCAATTTGGGGCAAATTCCATACAATTGGGACAAATCTTATATTCGTAATATGATTAATTATTTTGAAAAGCAGCACACGCGTTGATCATGTAGCTTTCCTTAATTTACTCTGTTGTCATCGTTTTCAGTATTAAATTAAAAAAGTTTGTTAATCACATGACAAGTAATTTATAAATGCAAGACATTAGCATAGGCCTATATATTGCATAGTGATGAATAGTGAGCAAATGTAGAACTGTATTGGATGTATCATAGCAAGTAAGATCTTTATACTTGCTATGGATGTATCATGCTCAGTAGCGCCATCTGATACTTTCACCACCGAAAATGTCATTTTTGGATTTGTTTTATTTACATTTGATAGTTATTTAGTGAATTTATAATAAGTCTGGTGCAAATTTTATAATTTTGCATTCACACTTTCATTTACAAGCAATTTGTCCTGTAACTTATATATAGGGTATAACGTCCTTCCTATTTACTCTTACTACCGGTATTTTTAATTATACGCTGTATAATTAATAAACTAATGAAGTAATTTCAGATGTTAAAAAGCTAATGAAGTAATTTCAGATGTTAAAAAGCTAATGAAGTAATTTCAGATGTTAAAAAATCTATTTATTTGTTCAATGTCTAAAAATTGCAGGACTTAGGCGTCCCAGAAAAAATAGTACGAGCTCCCACCAAGGAATTTCATTTAGGTTGCCCAGCCTAATTGATAGCATATTGGTTACAATGGGTGAGGTTTTGTAGTTTTGTTATGTATAGGCCTATTTTTTAAAGTTATATACAGTATACTCATAGTGTAACTTTATCTAAGTGACATTTCTAAACAATTCCAGTTTGTAATTGGAATAAATTATTATTATAGTATTGGGGGAACACCTTTGAGCCTAGTTTTAACAGGTCACTAATGTTATCCAAAGTATTTTAGTCACTTTTTTTAAAGTACTGTCAGGAAGGTGCTGCGTACATTGCTTTAGTCAAATGTATTGAATAGGTTTTCGATTTTGCTGATAGGCCTACTAATACTGTATAAAAATAAACAAAACTTATTTCAGCTGAAGTATAAATAAAAAACAAAATGGTTTCCAAAATTTGGTCGTTTGCCATATGGTCCTTTGTCTAGTTTGCATCTGCTGCAGGTTCAACACTCCCCAGGCTGACTAACGATTTCTGAACCAAACTAACAATGTAAAGTCTGTAGTTAACCTAACATCTGTCAACCCAAATCACCCGTAAAAACAAGGGGACTTGCATAGTTGCATGCCAATTTCAAGCTGAAGGAAATCTAACCTCTGTTTTGTCAGTGCCATGCAGTTTAGACTAATGCACATGTGCATGACATTTCCTCATTAGTTAATGAGAAATAATATATTTTATGAACATTTTACGTCAGGGACGAGCATTAATTATTATTAGTGTAGTGCGAAATACAAAGCCACTATAGTATAAGGAAATTAGAAAGATGGCCGTTAGGGTTTTTGTTTAATTTTTTGGTAATTTTGTTCGTACCGAGCAGAAGTGTATATTATATCAGGTGGTTTGTGTGTTGAAGAAAGAAAAGTGTGACTATGCATAAAAAAGCTAAAAATACACAATTGGATGAATTTCAACTAGATATACCCACCTGAACAACCTTTTGTGTTTCGCGAAGTTGTAGGGTATTGTTATTTTTATTCAAAATGATGCAAATTATATATGCAGGCGGTTCGGCTGTTTAATTATAATTCTCAAGTGATCCTTGTCGTTGAAAATAAAAAGAATGTTGTAAACTATGAACCGGTGCCAGTTTGGACAAAGTACCTAAACACGCAAAAGCTGCTGGCAATATTCAGCAAAAGTGGTATACTTTTGGTTTACTTTTTGACCTGCATCGGTGAATTCAGCCATTTTGAAAGAATCACTTTTGGATCGGTATCTTAGCCCTTGTGCTAGTGAACTGTGCTGTTTTGTTTTGATCATGGATACAGTTTTCGAAGAAAATGTGCACTGAGCACATGGTGAAGGGCAATGTTTTCATAGGGGAAATAACACTCGAGTCTGTTAATGTAACCAATAATTGAAGAAATACAGGTGAAATTTAAACTATAACTGGTAGCCTATTATCCCTTAACATGGTTGTGACTTTGTGAAAGTTTAAAATACTTAAAACAAAATCTCTTAAAGAAAATTATCAACTGAAATTTGTGCAAAATAAAGGAATCCCATATGAAAAATGCCTAATTCTGAAGAAAATGCTTTTCAGAGTTACGGTGGAGAATTTCTGCAGGAAACTAATTTTTTCTGCAGAAATGCAATCGGCTTAACATTTTTTTGTAGAAATGTGATTTGCTTATGTAGAAATCGAAACGTAGGTTTGTTTTCTGAAGAACATTATATGCAGAAATTTGAATCTTTGATTTTGAAAGCAATTTTTGCAGGAAATTTTACATTTACTATAGAACCAGCTTGAATCGAAATGCATTAGTCTTGCTAACATCCTGGCTACCATATATTTAATACAGTAAACTGGTTAGTTATAATGTCAAAATGAAAAATGTGTTCAAAAAAGAAAGTTGTGATGTGATAACCTGGGAGGAATGTAGGTGTCACAATATGGTGCCAGTTTTAGAACTTGCAAGGGCAGATTGGCTGAAGGCTGATAATCGGATGATGGCTTATGGTTCTCAAACTGTCCGACCACTATAGTATAATTAGTTACAGGAAAATCTACCTACGTGGTTTTTTTTGTATTTCATTAAAAGTTCCTCATATAATGTGTTAATTTCATTAGCATTGGACATCCTTTTCGATAAAATGATGTCTACATCCTTTAAAAATACCATTTTTAACACGTAGACTTCCATGTGCAATGATGTAACGCTACTGTTTTTTTCCCATTTTTCCAGAACATACTTACCTTATAGAGGAGAAAGTCAACACGCCAAGAATAGTTACGATAACAACAACCACCAGAATCTGATCTCAACTGGCAAGATGGACAAGTCTCTAAGTCCTTGCAGTATGTATTAATTATAATCATTATTGGTATATTTGATAGTAGTTATTACATTTAATAGATTAAGTTTTGTTAGAAATACATCTAAACAAAAATCAAAAAACTGAAAATTGGATTTTAATCCAAAAAAATTTATTTGCTAATGTTTGCACCCTCATAGATGTTCACACATTTTAAAAGTCAGGCAAAAAAACTTCTGTGAACTTGCATTACTGGCATTTAATATCATATGGAAAAAAAACCCTTTAATTTTAGGATGCAATTTATTGTTTAAAAATTTAAATTTCATGAAGTTAAATAGGATTGCTTGCTTTACTAATAATAATAAAACTATGGGGATTAATCGACCCAAAAAAAAAAACATTTTACCAACGGACAATATAGAAAGAAAAAAATGCATTTTCCAAAATTTCACAACTATATTTGGTCTAGCTATTAAAATAAAAAAATAAAATGTTTACAAATTTTTGATTCCACAACAAAATATTAACGTAATAAGGCAGCATTTGTTCATCCATGACGCCATTTACAGCACTACAGCAAACTCCATTTTGTGTATTTAGTTGGTTTTTATATTAAATAATTGAATTGAATATTCGCCCATACTTGTGGAATTTTGGGGAATGTGATTTTGCCTCACTAAATTGCCCATTGGTAAAGTTTTTTTTAATGAATAAAAAATATTTAAGTTGGACTAGAATGTATAATAAGTACCAGTATGCAAACATATATAAATAGTCAGGCAAAAATATATAATAGTTAGGCAAATGTCAGTTTCAGAAGGTTTTCATAATTTACTGGCAACTCTGCTTATAAAGTAATCCAAATTTTAAAAAAGCCAATTTATTTTTGTTTTCAGCTGCTTGGGAACAGTGGCATAACATCAGGCAGTCCAATACCACATTAGTTTTTCACTCGGGCGAAATGATGCCTTCGAAAACGAACCAAGTTATCGGATCGAAAGTACCGAGTGATTCATTGATTGGTCCAGTTTCTGCCAAGAATTCTGAACCGGGTGCACTTTCAGTGGGGAATGGGGCAGTGCCAAGTCCAACATCCAATGGCAAGGACAAATTTGTTGAATCCAATTCACTGTTGAATGCGAGCATCAGCCCTGTATCTCGTCTGAAAGCTACGAGTAGCGTGGAATCCTTAAGATCTGTGGAAAGTAGCAACTCTGGGACTTCCTCAATGTCCTGCTGGCAGGAAACTGAGGCTTCCTTACCATCGTCCTCTTCGTCCCTCTCCGGTAGTGTTCCAATATTGCTCAGCGATGGACAGAAATCCGTGAGCCCAACAGCAATGGGTACAAATCTAAGGCCACCGAATAACCCTGAGAACCAAAAATTGGCCGAGGCCACGACTCAAACCACGCCATTCATTAATAAAATAGGACGCAAGAAGCGGGAAGAAGAGATCGAATGCGAGAGGCTCTCACGCGACTTGATTAATCATTTGTCTGGCCAGGACAATGCCTTGCGGCATATTTTAGGTAAGTGCCGTTTATTTCTATCAGTAATATCAGCATATGATAAAAAAGTATGACTTCTTATGACTTTTATGAACTGTTTTGTTTAATGTTCGTGTACATGTATGCAGAACAATGTTTCTGGGAAACAAAATATGTATATTTTTTTTAAACATTTAACTCTGTGATATTGAAGTCGAAGTTTTTAGTGCAATTGACGTCATTGTAAGCATTCTTAATTAGGAAATGGTTATCTATAATCATAAAAAGTCATACTTTTATCTAAGAAAAAAAAATCATAATTTTAAAGTGGCCGAATTGGCGGTAGATTTAAGTCCTGGAATCTATCTCAAAAAGGTGCAAAGTTGAGAAACAATTAGTATGTACAAAATTTGTGCTATTTGACTGAAACTTTGAGGAATGAATGAATATGCCTCAGTACCTAGCTCTTATCATTAATTTAAGGTAGATTGCTAATTTGAGGAGTACATCACTCCTTTCTAACCACAATTATTAAAAAAGCGCACTCTTGACGAAATTCTTTTTCCGAAATGCTAGTGCATATTTTAACAGACCTAATGTAATTGGCAAATGCATTGAGTTGCATTTGGATTAAATATTTTGTATAGCTTTTGTCGTGTGAAATATATGTAAAACAGTTTCCTCAAATCTGTTTTTGAGGAACTTAAAAACTAAATTCCGATTTTTAAAGTCTTTAAAATTTTGTCTGTTCCTCCTTCGATTCGTTTTCTAACGTATAAGTTTTTTGAAAATTACTTTCATTTGTCAACATTGCACACCTCTATTGAGATAGAGCCTTGGAATTATTTAATTCATTTTTATGCTAATTTTTGCCGAATGTCTAGTTCCTGCTCCAGAAATGAAAACCATGGCAGATTACATGGAAGGCATATTCGAGATGGACTTGAAACGGAGAGATGTCGTACAAAGACGAGGAACCAGTTCGTCCTCCTCACCTCCACCTGCATTGGAACAAGTAAAAAGGTAAAAAAAATTGTATCCTGACATCAAAACCTTCACTTTTACCCGTTAAACTTGTTAATTCATAAAGAGTGTGGGTGTAGCAAGTTTGATCCTTCTCCGAATCTTTTCTAATCGATGAGGGAATATCTTATTTCGTTTAGGATGTCTGGCGATGTACAGCTTCCCGCAGACTCTGCATATTTTACGACGTCAGAATCAAAAGCAAAATTCCTCACAAGGTATAGCAAGAACATGCAACAATCTCAGGTGGCCTCTTTAGGCGACGTCAAGAATGGCTCCGAATTGGATGAGAAAAAGGTAAAAATAATTTTAGAGGGAAATTTTGGGAAGGAAATTGGCTTTGATAGACCCGTCATAAGTAAAAAGTCATCTAGAGAGATTAACTTTTAACTAGTTCCCAATTTAAATGTTCAAACTCGCTAAAATAAGTAGAATTTTAAAAAAATCTGCCCAAAAGAAAAGTAGGTGGTGCTGCAAACCTGGGTCAATTCTGTAACTTATGAATTGATATATTTATAAAATATCCTGAAATTTTGCAAAAAATGTCCTAAAATTCCTAAAATTTTGCAAAAAAAAATGACCTAAATTCTGTAAAATCAGTGCAGCTCAGAGCACCCTGTTGAACCCAGGCCAGCACAGAAACCTTCCCTGATCACCCCTTTTAGCAACACCTTAGCCTTTGGTAAATTCACCACACCTTTTCTTCTTTTAGATAAACACTACTGTTTATTTCCATACATTCATTCTATCCACTGGTACACATTATTATTAATAAACTCTTTAAACAATAACATTAATATAAATAAATACACTCACTCAGCAGGACTCATCCATCCCCTTTCACTCACACATTCATACTGATCCACATTTACACTCGTTCCACAAAGCCAAGATGGCGCCTGTGATGTCACAGGAGAAGAAATTCTTTCTGGTCACATGATCTTCAAATTAGCATATTTACAATACATCATAATTAGTCACACTGACTCAGCAAAAAGAACTCAATAAAACGTCATTCAGGCGGGAAATTGGCGCCAACATCACAATTCCTAAAAGATATGGTCAATTTCAGAATGGGAGCCCTTCGTGTCTTGCAACATACTGATTTTTATTGGCTTAAATTATGGGAATACTTACTTATCTTTTAATTTTATTCATCAAAATAAAAAGAAAGTTTTTCTTTTAATTAGGCTGAATTGGTGGATAGCATCACTCGTAAATTAAAAATTTTGCGCCTGGAACTGTCGGCCATTAAGGAAGAAATTGATATCAACGACGAGTTGGGTTCGGCCGTTTCCGGTCGGGTTGAACAGTTGGCCAAGTCTAACGAAGTGGACAAATTCAAATTACACGTGGAGGAGGTCGAGAAGATCACCAGTTTATTGCTAGGTCTTTCCGGCCGACTCGCGAGAGCACAGAATGCTTTGATGACTCTTTCGGCAGATTGCAACCCAGAGGAAAGGGTGAGTTTTCATAACGTCCGTACTTTCAGAGCAGTTTTCTTGAAGCTAGGTTCTCGGATCATTCAACACTTTTGTCTTATTTTAGCGATCTCTCGAAGCCAAGCGTAACAAACTGTGTGACCAACACGAGGAGGCCAAAAAATTGAAGGAGAGCATCGATCGGCGCAGCGTGCAAGTTTCAAACTTTCTCCATAAATATCTGTCTTCCGAGGAATACGCGGACTACGACCATTTCATAAAAATGAAAGCAAAACTACTAATGGATTCGCGAGAAATTGACGATAAAATTAAGTTGGGAGAGGAACAGATGTTGGCATTGAGAGAGAATCTCAAGACGTAGCATGCGTCCATTCGCTGTGCCTTTTTTTAAAAATCAGTGAAACCGTGTATAAAATACGCTGCTTTTCACCGTTTAACCATCGAGAAGCTGGTTCGTCCCTCGAATCTGGCTCGTTCCGTGCTGCAAGTTGCGGAAATATCAGTGCCATGTTGGCTTTGCCATTACCTACACGACACGCCGTCGACCGACTCCGATCAACTTACGATTAAACCCAGGGCATTTAGAGCTTCTTGGTTCTCTTCTCGACTAACTTAACGGGCAGCTACGGGGCGTCGAGCCATGGATTAAAGCACATCGTAACATTCCTTCTCGATTTCTTCGTTTTTCTTTTTTTTTTACACATGCAAGGAGCAAAAGCCAAGAAAACACATATCGACCCTACCTGTACTACTAAGGCTGCCACCCTTTAAATACCTCTATGCATGGCGTAGATTCGATTGTTAACTATTTAATAATCCAATTTCTGCTCTTAGCCTTATTTTCTATGACTGTGATGGCTCGTAATAGTTTTTCCTTTCTGTACATACATTTTTTCCCTGCCCCTTAGTTAAGCTATAATGTGCATATGGGGCATAGTCCTAATTAAGTATGCATTGATATTTGAATCCAATAACGTTTTGTCCTTCTAGCGAGAAGTTTTACCTTTTAACATATGGTCTTGGCCTTAATTTTGTTTTGCTGGTTTCAATGCCAAAGAGTTGTGATAACAGCTGAACGATTTTAATTCGTTGGGGGAAACAGTCATTTTAACATGGGCGTCGATTTTGCCTGTCTATATAACGGCACTCACGGCAAGCTTTGAGTTTGGGACCTTAGTGTGGTATTCTTCAAATGCATTGAATTTACGTTAATGCTGGTAAGAGTTGAGGCGATGGCCTTCTTATAGTCCATTTTCAACAATTTGAGAACCTCGGATTTGTTATATCTGACAGCACGAATACGGGTGCTTGGTCGGGATCCCGATCCCGTCTGCATGGATTTGGCAATTTGGCCGGAATCCTGATCCAAAAAATAGTTGGGATTTTTAAATGATAAAATGGTAGGGTAACATGAACCAAGTTTAGACCTTAATGCAAGTTTTTGAGTAACCTTTTGCAGAGGAATTTGGAAAATTTAGTATCTGATGTTTTCATTGGGAGCCACTACTCAATTACTACTACTTTACTACTGTTGGATAATTTAAAATTATTTTGGTATTATGTATATTTTATTTAAAAAATGCAATAACAAGGTTGGTATAACAGACGCTTGGAGGTAAAACTGGAATTACCCCTCCCCTTTAAAATCTACGAAATTTTTTTCCGGATATTTCTTTAACCTCTTAAAAAAGTAAAATCTTGTTTTTTTGGCAGTAAAAATCAAGTAATATTATAAAATTAATGCAGTGGAAACAGTGCTGTCGGATATCTGTTCAACGTTCTAAAATTGTTGAGACGGTCTATGGAAATTGCTTGAAAATTGATAGAAATTACATCAACACTGTTCTAGTAGCACATGGATGTTTTAAATGGTTTTTGCAGCCTCGTTGTTTATTTAATTTAATTGCTTTAATATTTAAAAAAAAGTTATAAATTCAGGACGTAATTCTGATTATAGCTATTACAAAGACTGCAAACTTGGAAGATAGTATTCATTATTTTTTAATGATCCGTTTAGATCTTCCTAATCGTTTCAAATTCACGCCTTTCAAAAAGTGTTGGAAATTTTAATAGCGGACGATGTAAATTGTAACTTATTATTAACAAAACTTTAGCAAAATTTTTTTCTAAAGAATTAGCATAGCGAATTATTGGCCAACTGCAGAAGGAATTTTTTTTCCATGTTTAAAGAAGTTTAGGTGTGTTAAAAAGTGTGGGTAGGTTCTATCTACGAGAGAGCTTATAGGAATTTACAAAGTTTCACAACACGTTTGTGTGAAAACCTAGTTGAATCTATAACTTTAGAAATCTCGTAGATAGAGCTGTGATGTGAAAGATTTTTTTCAGAATGGAATATGGTTTTTCTTCTTAACCTCTTCTAGAATCTGTAGACTAGATCTGAGGGTTGAGATTAAAAAATATCCCATATTTTTAAATGAGTATTCCTGGAGGAATTAAATGATTTTATTGAGTCATATACTACGGACTAGTGGGGTCTTTGAAAGTCTCTATTAACTTAAGATAAAAAGAATATTGAAAGTGCAAAGCGTTTTTGTGTATAAAAGGTATTTATGTGGAGTGCTTTTTCTGACTGTTAATTATGCAAGCTATGCCTATAAGCTAGCCATTATATGGAGAAGGTTAACAACTGTCTTTTACCATTGTAATACCGGTTTTAAGAATAAAATGCCACTGTTTTATCAAAAAAAAAGTTATTTAAAGAAATTTATCTTTTATTGCAGAAATAATGTGAGAACCAGGATGTATTCTATATAGGTGTTTTTTCAGTTTGGAAACTAATCAGGTATGATTGGGTTTTGTATTTATTGTAATATGGTTTATTTTATATTAATTTATGAATTTTATTTTTTTTTTAGGATATTTCTGAAGCTAGGCTCTATTACATGTATTGCTGAATGTTGAAGTACTGGTAGTAGAGTTGAACCTTAGCAAATACATATCTTCAGTACTGGTACTTATAATTTTAAATAGATTCATAAACAATACCAATAATGTGTATTTTTTTCAGTTTTTAAAATCACTAATTAAATTATTTGTATGTTACCATACTCCCATAGTAAAAAATGGTGGCATGTTCCCATGCTAAATGACCAAAAATTTGGGGATTTTTTTGTTTGTAAATGAGAGTACTTTTGAAAGAAAAATAATGTGTAATAATTTCCTTATGGTTCATTTACTCGTATATCAAAGCATGCCTGTATAGAAGTTATTTGCTACAGCACAAACATGAAATTTTCAAAATGAAATTTCAGAAAAGTGTATACTTAATTCAAGTATATACATTTTACTTTATATTTATTTATGCAGCCATTTCCAAACAGAGTAGTTGATTTTATTTTAAGCACAACTTTTACTTTACAAAATACAGGAAAGGTTCTCTTTTTGTAAGGCTGAATTAATTTTAATACTGATATTTGTTGAAAATCAAGTGCTGTAAATAGCCTTGCAAGTTCTAAGATTTGCTCTTCAATTCCTGGTTAGGTGATAATTTTTTTAATTAAATAATTATGCTTCGATTACTTTAAAAAAAATTATAAGTAGGTGTTTTTTAAGCTTGTACATAAGTAAAAATATTTAAACTACGGTATTTAACTGATAATCAAGTCTTAAATTACCTGTAGAAATACCAGATTTTAGGAAAATTTGCAAAAATGTATCATTAATCTTGCTTTGTGTTTTACAATGTCTGGTCTTATAAAAGGGAAAACATCTCACATGATGAACATTTTTTTAAAACACATTTTATACACAAAAAATATGATGTAATCAATGCTGTAAAAGTGAATGGTTTTTAATACTTTTAGTGGTTTGTACTAAAAATGATTTAAATTGTCGCGAATTTTAATATCTCCGTTGCCTGGCGCCATCAGTTGGCCGAATGCTGCAAGAAAAGTGCAATTGGTGTGGCGCGCCAGTCATTGCTCCGCTTGCAGACCTTTTTTAATAAGGGGGTCTTGTCAAGGTTATTAATTTAGTAGTCTACTGCTTATCGTACAACCTTATCGTGATCAACATAATATTTCAGCAATGAAATCAGTAATTTGACGATTTACTCATAGATTTGATATGCCTTTGGAAGTTGGTAACGCAAAAAGGTATGTGAAAAGATATATGAAACTGAATAATCATCTGAATGTAAAAAATGTCATGCAGCCGGGGCCAGCCTAATCAATCACTTGTGCAAAGATAGGCGAGAGAATCCTATATGTTTCTTTGCAATATAGCAGTGATAGGCGATATATATATGCTTAATAATTAGTTCAAGTAATATGCTATTCGTGTTGGTGGGCGGAAAGTTTGCACTGCGTCAATTAAAAATTAGTGATACTGTATATAAAATCATAGGCTTGTCTTACCTAAAAGGAACCTAACACTAGGAGAATATCTTCTAGCTCCCACACCCAGTGTTGGAGACTCCAAAATTGTTAAGAATGGAGAAAGTGGAGAATGCCTGGTTCCAGCTGCATGTCGCAACTATGTACATAGTTATCATGTTTTAAAACATATATCTTAATTGCACTTTATAGGCCAACTGTACAAGGGATTCATGTTTTAAAATTACTAACCGTAAGCCAGTAAAATGACGAATGGGACTGATGGTATTTCGGTGGCTACCAAGCCTTCGATGATACTGCCCAATTTCACATCGGCATATTGGAATCTGACAAGTCGAAATTTGGCAAATTTGCCACTGGATTCAAATTTTCCATGGCTATTGTGTGCGCTAAGTTTGGCGATGTTTTGGATTGTCTACATAACATATTACAATTCCAGGGTTATTGGGTTTCTGTTAACAAAAGTGATTAACAGGTTCATAAAATGTGGCTATTTCAAAATCGGTAAGTATAAATCCGTTTACCTTTGATAAACTGTTGTATACCGAGCATGTTGGCTAAGCATTGTTCTTGTTTTGTTTAAGGTTCGTTCTCGGTGTCTGTTCTCTCGGGGAAAGTTATGTTTCGCGATGTTGTGCTCATAAATGAGGACTATAGCATAAGAGTACAGGATGGTTGGATGCGATTTCGATACTGGAAGCGCTATGTGAAACGATCAGTTACTGAAGGTGAGAATTAAAAATTAGATGTTTAATGCTTACCTCATGGACATAATTATGAGTGCTGGAATATATATATATTTTTATTGCAGATCTCTCCCATTCTGACACCCGTTTATCACTTTTACTTAATGGATTTGAGTTACATGTATATAATAGATCAGCTGTGTATGCTCGTCTCGAAAGACTTTTGGGTCTGGATTCCTCGCTCTTTTCTCCAGGTAACTTATTTTGTGTTATTTTAGTAGAAATTCAGATAATTGTGTGTGTATGCGGTTCTATTGGGTTGTTCATAATAGATGTCAAACAAGGGGAGAGGGAGGGAAATCTTAAAATTTATATGACATACCGTGAAATTACGTTATTTCACACTTAATTTTTTTTAAAGATTTCAAAGATGATGAATTTGGCAAAGATGAAAATAACAAGGAAAGTCAGCATAAATCTGATTCCAATCTTGCTCAGCCGATCGAAAATGAAACGTCGCAGTGGCGGGATCTCATTCCTGTCATAAAAGTCGAGATTTCTGGTGTAAGTAATCGGAATTTTGGTATGGGGGCAAATATAACGTCATCATTTGGGGGGGGGAGGGGCCATTTGACAGCTTGATGCTGATAATTAATTTAAGGGTTGGGGTCATCGATGTGCTTTTTGGGATGCCGTACTATTTGAATGATCCCTTTTCCCAGAATGCATTTTAAAATTTTTATGTAGGGAAGACTGGTTTTTGGGAACCGACTTCTTCCCACAACCTTGTTAATTTCTGTTGAGGAGGCGCATCTGGTTTACACCACAAAATCGGCATACAACAAAGCTGACCAATTCATGCACACTGTGAAATGCAGAGCTGAAAATTTCAAAGTAAATCCTTTATTTGTAATTTCTTTCTAATCAGTATGCTTTGCTTCATTTATTTAAAACGATGATTAAAATTCATTATTTAGGTTATATTAGCTCCTAGTCCGAAATACACAGGGATGGATGACGAGCCGCCCCGCTTCATGGGGGAAGGCTTTGTTGTTTTGCAATCGAATAAAGTCGAACTTTATCATTATAGGGATGAACCAGGTCTAGTGTTTCTTTACTAAACTGGAAAGCGATTTATACTTTTTCAACTCCCTGAAGTCAGTTTAAGAAATTTTGAAATTTTATTTTTAGGAACTGTACCTGATGAAACTGATACAATGGAATTTACAGATGACTCCCTAGAAAATGACAATACAGCCCCCGTTTGGGGGCTTGAAATTAAGGTATTTTATCCCCATGCAACAGAAATTCATGCTTTTAGAAATCCGTGAGTCTTAGATTGATTTTTTAAAATATTGTTTAGTGTGGAAAAGGCACAGATTTCAGTTACGGCCCATGGGCAGATCGGCAAAGGGAGCATCTCTTCAAGTTCTTTTTTCCGCAAGATTATCAACCTTTGATAGTTACTAAAATTGCTCAACCTGGCGAAAGGCGCCAGTTTCGTTCCTTCGATATCCGCTTAAGTACTTTAGCAGATGCTACTGTCGATATGCTATTTTCAAAGGAGAAGGTATCAGTCGCAGCTATTCTGTAAATTATTTTTTTTTCTTTCAGATTTTTATATTTGTCCAGATTTTCTATATTACCTAAATGTTGCCTTTTATGAAAATATTTTGTTATTAGTTGACTTTTTCATTGATTTCTGTATTGTGCTGTACTCGTGTTTATTCATGAGATAAATGTTCGAAACGTTCCAGGAAACAATGGCCGTGCACATGAACATCAAACCAGGATCGTACCTGGAAATGACAATTCCTTTGCTCATTTCGGAAAATGGGTACACCACCATCATAAATGGTCAGCTGTTTCATTTGGATGCATCTTCAAGCTTGCAATATCGATCTCTCGTGGAAAGCGAAACACTCGAAGTGAGTTTTAAATATCACAATATTTGATATTTGTGAAAACTGCATTTGCAGGGCCGTTTGCTTACACGACAAATTTATTAATTTACTTTTTTTATGTTTTTACCAGTTTGATGCCAGAGTGAAATATCCATTGGTATGGAATGATCTTCAACAGTGGACGGTCAGTGTGACAGGCTGTAAGACAACGGCAAACCTAATTTACGAGCACAAATCCTTTTTCCAAGGTAAATTAATTTGCGAAAATACCAATTTATCTAAATTGCCTGAAGTTTTTTCAATGGTTGGCTATTGGCTTTTGAATTTAAGATCTTTTTGTGGACTGGGGGAGTAAATCCAAGCCAGATCTACTGCATTTCGTGCCATACGTTTTTCACTTTAACCTCATTCTCAAAGAGTATGAGATTATTTTGGTTTGCAATGAAAATAATTGGATCGATTGTTCATCCCACCATCAGGAAAATTGTACTTATACTTGATATCAATTTATTTTGCATTGCCTCAAAAGGGCAACCACCATTTATCTAAAGTACATTCGATTTCCTCTTTTAGCATATCTAGCAGTCTGTGGAGAATTGTTCGATTTGTCTATCGAATTGCCTTTCACAGATTTTCTGCCACCAACTTTGCCAGTCAAGATTTGGATCCATGTATGTATTTTTAAGTTTTTGGTATTGTCAACATAGCTTTTTACTGTAAATTGTTATGGAAAGACTATTAATTTTATATAAGAAATATTGTAATTTACAAGGTGATCTGTATTTTCGTAGAAAATGCATTTCAGAATTAAGAGGACAAATTTATGCAAATAGATTTTTATTTTATGCAGAAATGTAAGCAAACATGTTTTTATTGTACATGAGCTGGTTTAATAGAATTCATGGATTTCACCTATAATTGAAAATGTTCATTTTGGAACTTGCTCATTATTATCTGGGAACTACCTAGTATTCTTATAACGATGGCATCAAACCTGCTCATTATTGGGGATCTGCTCTCATTCTAATGGGTTCTGCCACTTACATGCATTTGAAATTTACTGTGTATTCAAAATGTGGTTTGACTACAGTTTATGCTAAATTTCTTCAAATTTTTATGATTTCTTACTACAAAAATATCACAAAAGTTGAAAATCCCAAACTTTTTTCTCTGCCATGATTTACATACAATCCTCGAATTCTACAATTCACTTTGGGTAAAACTTTTAGGTAATCACTCGGAAATTGTGGAAAATAAAATCAAAATGATCCATTCCTAAGATTTCTTTTAATTTACATTTTAGGGAGAATGCGTGGACCTGGCAATGTATTTACCAGAAACCAACACTTGCAGAAATATTGTCACTGCACTAGCACAGAATGGCAAACTAACGAAAAGAGATGGAACCCTAAGTCAGAAGGTTGATAAAGAGAAGAAATGGAGAAATAAAGCGAAGAAAAGGTTGGTTTGCTAATTCTGGTTAAATGTTTGAAAGAAAATATTCCTTAGCTACGAATTTAATTACATAAATCTTTAGCTTTTAAAATTTATGATAGCAAAATAAGCTATATAAACGTGAACATGGGATCATTCTTGTATTGCAGTGATGGCTGGGTTGATTGCTGGACAGTTCCTATAGTTGCTTTGAGTATCACATACGTTCATCATCCAGTTCCTCTAATCGTATCTACCGAAACCGATTTTAATATAACAACGCCAGAAAAGGAAGAAATCCTTTTGAATCCTATTCGACCGCCTACTGGAGATGGTGAAACTTGTTTACCAAAGAAACTAATTCGACCAAAGAGTTTTGACCCAACTTCCCTGCCACCCGATGTCGTCATTGTTGAACTGGAAGTGGGAACGTCTGTTCTGTTTCTTTATGGATCGCTACTGCGTAATTTCAAACACATCAAGGTAGTACATAGATTATAGACCGTTCCGTCTATTTCTAAATTCATTCCGACATTGAGTATTTATCGTACAGGAAAATTATTTTGGAGCCGATCAGAAGTTTAGTGATTTTGACGTTTCAACCAAAAGCTTTCCCAAAGCGAAGCAAAATGAAGTTTTTGAGAATTTCCCTGCAGAAGGCGAATTTGATCCTCGCTTGTATCGCCCTCTCGAAGTAACGGTTTCCATTACAATGCACGATATTCAAGCTCATTTGATGAAGGTACGAGAATCTTTTAATTTTCTTTTACTGAATGGTGGAGTTTACTTTTAATTATTTGGCATTTTAGAACTGTAAAGATGACGGCCCCCCGTGCCCATCTATTTATTTGGAACGATTTGGATTTGAAATGCATAAAACGTACTTGGAAACCAAGCTGCAAGTTCTCTTGTCACCGGTCGTACTAAGCGCTACTGATGTTGTGCAACGAGTAGATAGCCAACAGCATCTCAAAGATGGCCACCTGGCTCTTTCTGGCAAGCGAAAACATTATTTATTAAGTGCAGTTACTTAAAATTAATTATGTATCGTTTTTATTGCATTTTAATTTCATGCAGGTCTTCAAGTTAGAGGTCATGCAATGTTTTCTGATGAAGGAATTGATGTTGACGAAGAAACAATTGAGTATTCATGGCTGATTGAGGTTCAGTTAGGGCATTTTACCGGACGATTGACTGCACCACATGTAATTAGCACTTATTACTTATACTGTGAGATCCTTAAGTTTGATTGCAAGGTTATTTAGTGCTCTATACAAATCTTATCCTGTCAAAACGCAAAAACAAGGGATTTTTTTATCCCTTTTTTATGTATATATGAGGCTGTTTTTTGTTTCTTTTTTTCTTTTTTTAATAAGTAAAAATTTTTAAGAAGCACTCAGATAGCCTCCAACTTAACTGCAATTTTCTAAAATTTCTAGCTGCATCACATTACCACTTCTTTAGAAACGTTCCTGCTGCTTGTCATGGACCCTGAAAATGCTCTTCAGTTGGTATCGCCTTACAAATTGTGTCACCATGGTGTGCAACAGCTTTATTGTGCTGACACAAAGCCAGACTTGTTTTGTCCAGCTGCCGACGATATCAAATACAGAATGACCCGATTGTCCGTGGAGTCGATAAATTTATTTCTCGTCGAGTCTAGCACTTGCCTGAATGCAGAGGTAGGTTACATTTTCTTAAAACTCTCTCATGCCCTTACATTGTGTAGTAAACAATTTTGTGTAATTTTTTTGTTTTTCTATTCAGCTTCGCACAATAAAACTTGCTACGTGTAACCTTCATGGTCATCAAACTGAATCAGGTGTTACTGCGCTGATTCAAAGCTTACACTTGCGACAGTATGTCATGAATGGGCCTTCGACGGGCAACCCGGTCCCAGGAAGTGGGCAGGGAAGCGGCGTGCATAAAACATCTGCAGCACCCGTTGACGTGTGGTTAGAAGTGGGAACTCTCAAACTCGGCCCAGTGTACTTGGATTCCATCCGTGCGCAATCTCACTTCGCCATACACCTGCTTCAGGATACGTTTCTGCATAAGCACGACGAACGGACTAAACGACTGTGGTTTCTGTGGCCGCCCGATAAGTGCCCCATTCCCCAAACTCTGCTGGGAAAGTGTGGATGTCGCGGGGCGTGCAATTTCTTCGGAAGCAATCGAAATCTTATCAACTTTTTCCATTTGGAGAAGTCAGCAGCTGACGATTTGGCCCGGCCTAGTCATTCGAAATCGTGCGCCGTCGATCCCAGCTATGGGCAAAGTCTCTTGCATAAGGGTCAAATGATTTTCGACGTCCTCGTGCCCAATAGACCGACTTCACTTCACGTTTCTCCTACTTTCGAAAACAGCTTTTCGTTTACCCGGGGTTACATGAATCAGGGCACACCTGTCGCCAGCCGAGATATCTCACAGCAGAGTTTAGCCAGCATGTTGCTCAGCAATAGCACTGGAATCGGTGTTACTGTGCATTCAAACAATCATTCGGGCAGTGCTATTTCCACTGCCGTCGGGAGTGTTGAAACCATGCCAGACACTGCACGTGGGTTTGCATCAAGTCGTTTGCTGCCTACCGTCAGTTCGTCTGCACCGGTCGTTATTCCAGTGACTTCTACGTCGTCTCCACTCGTGCAACGAGCTTATAGCCAGCCGGAGACGGAACTCACAGACATTGAGCGAGCGCAAATTGCGGCCTCTGCAATCCCATTTAGCAGCAGCAGTATTGCCAGTTTTAGTGGGGAACGGGGACCGTCGTTGGACCAAATCAATGGTAGGGCTGGAGTTTCCTCTCTCATTCACACGAAAGAGTCGTGGCAAAATGGGAGGGCAGTTTCTATTACTTCTTTGCAAGTGGGGAACACCAGAGGAGCGGCTGTTGAATCACCAACGAAAGATGGCAGTATTTCTCGACACTTTCGCCAAAATTCTAAAAATGGCCATCACATGCGGCACTCTTCCATGCATAACGTTCAACGGACCACATCCATGGGCGGGGAATCGGTTCTATCGTTAGACGTGTTTTATCAAGCTGAAGATGAAATGGGACTGGGACCGCCTGAGCTCCCGAACTCTAATAGTGACGGTATTGCTCCAGATGTTAACATGCTCGATGGAAGTAATCAGTCTTTGCTGCAAACTGTTATCGAAACATTGCCTGCTAATACAGGTAAGAATAAGCCTACTTTTTTTCCCATAGAGTAGATTGACTTAAATCTCGTGTTTTGAAAGAAATCGTTGGAATCAACGATTGAAAAAATTTGCATGTAGTGGTTTTACTGACAACAAAATTTTTGATTACCAGTATTTTTAATTATGTATTGGCGTTTCAATTTAACTAGTAAACTCCTAGAAATATTAAGAAAGTATGCTAATGTTAATTTTTCCTGACGGGAGTAAGTACAATCCAGTTTTGAACAAACCGCCAAGTGTATTTCATCTTAGAAACGCCCCAATGTTTGAAAAAAATTTACTGCTCAAACTTATAGGTCTTAGTTGAAGACCTGGTCCTTGCGGTGTTTTTGATACCAAGTTTGTCATTGTGCAATCTGTAGTTACAGAGGAGTAGCGGAAATTTCCTACAAACATTATCAAAGAGCATTAGTGGTTAGATGCTTGGTAGCTACCATAACCCTTAACTCATAGTCAATTAATTAACCAGGACTAGACCACTATATTGCTGCACGACAGGAAATAGGTTTAAAAAATAGAACAGAATCTGAGTAGACATAGACATATATAGTTGGCGTACTGTGAGTCGGAGGTTGTTGCTGACCCGGTACTATTTACGATACTTGACAGTTTAAAATTTAAAACATCAGAAACTTTTACCATTTTGTTTTCCAATTATACTAAAATTTATTAACATTTTTTTCTCAAAAAAATACAAATTATCCCATTAGCCTACTATTTTAACCTCATTAACTTTTAGCCCGTTAATATAATTAAATTGATCTGAAAGTTTTATAAGATATTGAAAACAGAAGAACGCAATTGGCAATTAATTGTATTGTATTTTTATTGGTAGCAGACAATGACACAAACTCAGCATCTAGTACATCATTTATTTCTGCCGTCTCTTCTCAAGAGGATTTGGCTCTTGTTGATCTTCACATGCAGCTGAATAAACCAATAACCGAATCACCTTTGCTAATGTTTGCATACAATTCCCACATGACAAGAGTGAGTTAAATTGAATTTATTCAGGCATCTCCAAGAAATAAATATTCATTGTACTTTTAAATTGCAGTATATTGTAGTACATTCCTATATTAAACTAAATAATTAGAAATAAAGAAAATACAATACTGCAGATCTTTATGCTAAAGTTATGATGTGCAAGAATTTTGGTTTTAAACTGCAGTGACCAGCAATAAAATTATTGTAATATTACTGCAAATACAGTGCTAGTTTTAATGCTGATTTATTGTTTCGTTAAATTGCTATATAATTATATACTAAATTTTTAACTATACATTTTTTTTTGAGAATTCTGCCTTTTTTCATCGGGCAATATTCACAAGCTACTTTTATCGTTATAGCTTATGTGCTCTCACTGGTACGAGCCACCACCTTTGCCCCATAACACTCCTCAGTCTATGGAAGTTCCAAAACACCAGGCCTATTGGGGCTCACAGTGGATTCCACATTTTTATCCACTTTCGGAAGGTTTTACATCATTAAAAGTGGTCAATAAGGAAAAGCACGAAACAATACCAGGATTGACACCACCATCCTCAGTTCCCTCGATGAAACCCCCTAATGTATGGGACTTTCCTCAAAAAGTGGATGAGGATTTGCCATGTAGTGATGACTTTGGTAGGAGTCTTTTTAAATGCTTTCGTTTTATTTATTAGTTTTTAATATTGCTGACTACAATAGCTTAAAAAAAATTTCATAAAACTGTTTCAATTGCTAGTAGGTCTGTACATGATATACCCTGAAATCTATATTTATAAAAAGTATATTTTCCTGTATACCTAAGAGGGCTTTTTTACCCTTGCCAAAACTAGTCGTATTAATCTAACTTTATTCATAATTAATATTAGCGTAGGCCCAGGCATGGTTGAAGGTATTTCACTAAAACCGGCCTTTGCCTTCTAAAAAGTACCTACTTCTCAAAGTTTTGCAACCATGTTATCAATATTAAAAAATACTAATTGAATAAAATTATGAAAATTACAAATGATAGGGTTTTTATGCCAGTCATACATAATTTGAGGTAACTGTATAACAGAACGACAAACATGCCTATGCATTTATCCTCAAGCTGGGTACACATCAGGTTATGTTCCTGCCGTGTTTTTATCAGGCTTGTTATGTCGTTATGTTTTGTGTCTTGCATCCATGGAAAGGAAATGCAGAATGATAGTAGCCTACTTGATTCTCAATAAAACATTTGCACGAAAAACAGTTAAAACAGAAAACTGCACAATTTCACATGCATCGATAAGATTGTTGTGGAACCTTGAAAAATAATTTGCAATAAAACATTCTAACATTTGCAAAAAAGTTTATAAGTTTTTCCCAAGTTCTGCAAAATGCATTAGTTAACTTTTAGCTCATTGTATTGCAGAGGGAGAGATCTTTTCCTGTGATAACAGTGTCTCGAAAACTACCCTGATCATTAAATTGGAGGGCGATGTGGATATTTGCATTTCGCCACTTATGTTGGAGACATCACAACAGTAAGTCTAGTTTTGAATATCCATTTAAATGACATGACTTTTGCAACGTAATATATATATATATATACATTTTGCTTTAATTTTTTTTAGTTTCATTGAAGCAGTGACTCCCACTGTTTCCTCATTGCATCCTCTTACAATCATCAACCATCTTCACACCCATTGTGTTTCCACTGTTCAGTCTGCAAATCAGCTCAAGAAGGAGAAGTACATGTACGTGAATCATCTCAGAGAAATGAGAAGATCGACTGATTCCAATGGACAACTGCGTCAAGGATCACCTTTGATTTACGAGGAAACTCACACTTCACAGTTTCAAGCATTTATTTCCGTCGCTAAAGTAAGTCCTTGTTCAATATGTTCTTGTTTAACTTTTCTGTTTTGTTAAAAAGAACAACCTTTTTTCAGGTTAACGTAAGCGTCCTTCAGGCTTCAATATCGGAAGAAATGACTTCTTTTTCGGCACTAGACAACATACGAGATATTACCTGTGTGTCCCTTTTGATTCTGAGTTTAAGCAGTTTGTCTGGAAAAGTTTTTACCAGCAAACAAAGCCGCAAGTCTATTCAGACGCTGCCCATGGTTAACACTGTCACGATGCAAAGAAGAAAAGGGAAGGACTCGCGATTTAAGAAGTCAAAGACTGATTGGTATCCGCCGGAACCAATTTCTATCGAAACGAGTGAAACTCAGCAAGAGGAATTGATTGCTACGTTTGAGTTTCAAAAAGTTCACACACAGCTCAGGCGGCTAAAAAACAGCAGCAGTATTTTGAAGGAAGCTGTCCTCACGGTTATTCCGAAACATCGTTCAAAAGTGTTTTTTGCATTTGAGAAACAATGCCATCCGCAAGTGCAAAATCCATCGAATGCGGCTGGGGACGGCCAAACGGATGCATTTGGAATTTACGATTCAACGACGGAATTGGATGAGATAATGGGCTTTATAATGTTTGAGTGTGGGTTTGAAAGTTTTGGCATCAAGGCAATGAAAAGAGTCGGTTTCGAAAATGGTTCGGCAACAGCGTCTGACAAAGAAGCCGATGTACTTGACTCGTCTAATCGGGTTGCTTCAGCATCACCAAATTACTCAAAGCCATTCTCTACAAATAGTCCTTCAGGAGAGCCCGCCAAAACTTGTGACCAGCAGGCATCCTCATCTGCCCAACATCAGGATGCTGAAAATGATAGCATGCAAGATGCCCAAATTCAAGAACGGCTGAAAGATGTGTTCTCATGTGTTGTTAACCTCGAAACGGTTTGGTTTAATTTTGCGGCACCACCTCACATGCCTAACACGCAAAGGATCGACTATACAAGGTAAGATTGAGTTATTATTTCACTTCAAAAGTAGCATTTTTGATCGTAAATATAAGTGTCATGGAGAATTTAAAAGATAATAGGTAGGTAGGTACCAAGATGGTGACCAAACCGTACTGCCATCTACTATGGGTGGTCCCAAAATGACTGTATATCTATAGTGTGAGGTACAGACTGATGTACTGTGGCAATCTCCTAGAATATATGCATGAGTAACTGCAGTGGCGTAACTATAAATTCTGGGCCCAGGGGCAAACTATCCACTGGCCCCAAACTTGAACTTTGAAATCAAAAAAATTAATTCATAATAAAACCAGTGGCGGATCCTTTGGGGGTAGGGGGAGGGGAAAGAACTTGACCAAAGAAA
>JAQIXP010000478.1:0-25594 GCA_034700285.1 Proteroiulus fuscus
CAGTTTGAAGAAAACGAATTTAACATGGAAATTCCCATAGAGGCATGCTCTAAAAAGTGTGGACAGCCCCCTTAATACTAGTCGAGAATTTTTTTGAACTATCAGGACTAAATTACCATTACGCTGGTAGCTCCATTGAGAAGTGGGCCATAGGCAACGTAGGTGTGACCCGTTATCCAACCAATATCAGCCGTACACCAGAAAACGTCTTCAGGATGATAGTCGAAAACGTATTTAAACGTGGCAGCTGCATAAAGCATATATCCGCCAACGGTATGAAGAACCCCTTTGGGTTTACCCGTAGATCCACTGGTATACAGCATGAATAAGGGATCTTCAGCATCAACCCATTCTGGTTCGCACTTTGTTTCAGCTCCTTTCATCACGTCGTGCCACCACACGTCCACCGTTTCGTCCCAATTTGTCTAAAAACAAATCACTATTTTTACTACCCCAGAAAGAAAGTCAAATATAAATAGCAAATTATTCTTTTTTAGTGCAGCTTTTAAGTATACCAACCTGTAATTTGTGGCCCACCCTATTCGAACTTGTGAGTTGATCTTCAGGGACAGATCCATTTTCGCATTGATTTGATTCTGGGACTCCCAAGTGCCTTACAACTACACACGTTTTTATCGTATGGCCACTAGTCATACATAAAAAATGTATTACAATCGGTAACATTCCGAGGGTTTTGGCACTGAATCTAACAAATCTGTATGCCCCAGTTTGCCTTTAACAAAATGTTTACCTGGTTTTGCATTTTAGTAATGCTTCATCGACTATTTGCTTTAAATTAATTAATTTCGGCCCTCTCCAAGTTCCGTCTGGAAAACGATAACAAACAGATATCAGCGGTCAAATCGTTTTTCATCTAAACTTTTGTCTATTTAATTGAAATGGTTACTTAAGACCAAATTTCAAATAATCTAAGATAAGGATAACCCCTTAACAAGATTAATTAGTAAAATGAATAAATTTCAAAAAGTGTTTTTAAAAATAACTCAATTGTAGGAATTGGCCTCAGAGCAGGTTTAATTATTTAGGCTGATCAGAAGGCACACACATAATATTAGGGATGTAATGAAAGCAATACAATGTATTTGGCAGTAGCTATAGCTAATAAATTTGTGAAAAAGAGATTGTGTCTGCATTTGGAAAAAAGAAAACCATTTTAAACATTTTTCGTAACTACATAATCCTTTTTTAAAGGTCATATTGCAAACGTTTGTACATGTACATGGTTCTCATTAATCACTCAAAATGAAACTGCTTATTGAGATGTGGGTAACTTTACGATCTTCCTGTATTATGCTCTGATAAGATTAAAAGATTCAAGTTCCATTTGATATCAATGGTTCTACGTAGTCTACAACATGAGCCAGTTTCAATATCAGTTTGAAGGCTATAAGGTTGAGTTTAAATGAGTTTGACAATTAATTTTAATTCGTAATTAATTAAGGGGCAAATCACTTTCATTACTTGTCTATTCTTTCTCAAACACGTTTACTAAGAAAAAAACCGGAGATTTACCTGCAGTAACCAATAAACAGCATTTAGCATCAAACATTCTTTCACTTAGAGATTCGGATGAAAAGCCACCAAACTAAATAAATAATTAAATGCAAAAGCACCTTTAAATAATAATCAAAGAATAAACAAGTGCAATACAGAAAATCAGATCAATGACTACCATTATAATCTTGAGTTTGAATACTCTTGCACAGAATGAAACGAAAAATTGGTTAAATATGCAAAATGCAATTTTCTTCCATTATAGGAATTCATAAAACAAATGATTTTTCTGGATAATACCCAGGCTGACTCATATATTTCAAACTGCATTCAGATTGGCATTTTATTGTGGATATAACTACTTTCTAGAAATGGCCTTATATGCCTATTCAGAAAAATTTAAGAAAAATCAAGAGTATACAGCCTACATATTATATTTTTCAGGAGTTTTTTAGTTTTTCACATCAGTAGGCCTACATATTGTGTATAATTTAAAAAAAAAATTTCTAATCAGCATTAAAAAAGTTTAATACCCTCCCAACATGGCCTACAAAAAAAAACCTGCTTGCAAAATTTAGAGTAGTTTCTAGGCCTACTATCATTACAAATGCAAATTCTGGCTTTTTTGAGTGGATATTTTCAGACACTCACAATAATAGAGTGCACGGCCCCGATTCGTGCAACGGCCAACATGGCGACCACCAATTCCAAGATCATGGGCATATAGATGGCCACCCGATCGCCCTTTTTGACGCCTTTCCTCTTCAAGACATTAGCAAATTTACACACTTCAGTCAGTAGCTGCTCGTATGTGATGGTTTTACTCGAATCTGGTTCATTACCTTCCCTAATAATAACAAAACAATGTGCAATTACAAATATGAACATCAATATATGGATTAGTTAAGTTAACACCAGGCAATGTTTTATTCATAATTTCCTTTGTCACTTTGCCAGTATTTTCATTTAACTCACTCCAAGAATAAATTAATCATCAACAGAAATGCCAAATTTTCGTCATGAAGAAAGCCATACAAGCCTGAAATTTTGTTTTGCATAGGCCTACATCATAATTCTAATAACTATGTTTTTTCCTTAAGAATAGGCCATTAATATTTTACATCATTATCCAATTTTATAATGAAGAGCCAAGGATTCCCAGTATGCTATTTGGCCATATAAATTGAATGCACAAGGATATACATTATCAAACCTCACTTGTCCTACAACTTTGGTATTTAATCTATCTAATCTATAAATTGGGAAGAAAAATTATTAGGCCAATGTGCTGTTTAATATTAAGGCTAAAGTACACAGATGCAAAAAAGTTAAATTAATAATACTAAAATGCAAATGAAATTAATAAAATATAGAGCACATGCCTCATTGGTCACCAAATTTCAGTTTTTGCAAATTTTATGGGTCATGGCATGAGCAAAAGAATAATACCGGTAGGCCTATTTAATAAAAAGTAGGCACTCAGGTTACATTTTGAATTTAAAATAGGCCTACATTGCTTTGCACACTAATATTTGCAAAATTATTTAAAACACATGTTATCTCATATGATGTTTAACAAACCTCGTGTTTATTTTTCCATAATTTTGTCTGCCAACTGAACCTCAGTTATAATATATGCCTCTAAAACATTACATTTTACCTGGGCCTAAAATCTGAGTTGCCACTTAATTTTAAAAACAATTTATTCTGACGTTGCATGACTAGATATCAAATAAAAATATATCTCAAAATTTTCATGTCAGTAATTATGCTTGACAAAATAATAAATCAAGCAGGTTTGACATATATATACAATATTATTAATAAAATTTATTGCGTAAGATATTTGTTGACATTCGATAGCAATGTCAGGGAGGAATTATAAAAATGCAATCAAAAACTGGAAAAAAAATTTTTAATGCTTACATTTTCAAAGTCTGCAATGTATTCAATTGCTTTAAATGAATATGGCTTATCTTATTAACATATCCCATATTTTAAGCAGAATTAGCTTTAAATACAAGATCAAGGATAAGGTCAAATTTTATCCAATAAAATAAGCATCCTTAGAAGATAATCAGTAGGCCAACACTTATAATATTACACAGTAAATCAAATGAATAAGATTACACTTCTGGTAATTTTAAATGTGCTGACTTGGCAATTTTAGTCAATAGTTGTAAATGTTACCATGTAGGTTAATCAATAAATTCTGGATAAAAACCAAGATATTCTATCAATATAATGATGTTAACAAATGAATTTCAGATGAAATAAATAATTAACACACCAACTTACGGAGGTGTGTTATGCTAAATCTACCTATTTGAAATTATATTTTTCTGACAAAAAGAAGAGTGGAGGTCATTCTCATTCTATAAATTTGAGATAATAATATAGGCCTATCTTCTCTCTAATCTTGTATGCATTGTCCAACTTTTGGTTGGCTAGGTAACTTCCAAGAACTTTTATTATTATTTACCTTGAAATATTATTTAACAAACAACACTTCATCCAACTTTTGTGGTAAGAATGGCCTAAAATATATATAGCTATATGATAACAAACTTATTGACATAACATTGCATACAATAGGCATTGACCCCTCATTTAGGATAGGCACCATAACACGTTAATTAACTAAATTTCCCAACAATAATGTGAATTTTAACTGGAAGGTGGCACAGTATCTATTGATTAAGAAGACCCATGACATTTTGTATTTAATATTAAATAAAGAATTTTTACAAATGATATGCAAATTGCTATAGTGGCTAATTCGCATTGAAAGCAGAATACCTTTTTACAAAATTGTGCCATTGCTATAGGCCTACGCTCGAAACAATTAGTTTATATTTTGTATCCAAATATCAAAAACCAAGACATGTTATAATTAAATTGCAAGCAAGTGCATGGCACATTCTCAATCAACTATTACCATAGGCAAGCAGAGACCTTGAGATTCGCAACCAGTAGTTGAATTAAAAAGTTACATTACAGCTGCAATGAATGCAATGAGACAAACTTGCAAACTAAATGTGGTAGATTAATTGGCATTCTAATCAGGAAACTAACTAAATGGGGAACGGGGGAAAGGGGAGGGGGGCTATTCTGCAATTTTTCAGGTTATCTAGTGCTTACTCTACAATGGTAGGCCTATAACACAAATAACATGAAGCAATTTTTATTATCATTCTCCTCTGTATGTCCTGTATAGGCCTACCAATAATTATAGATCTAATACATAGAAATAGAAAGATATAATGACAGGGATCTAGCCTTTATTTTTGCAAACAGCAAATGTCATTAGAAAATCTGGTAAGTCCATTCTGTACAAGTTGCCTTGATCGAGAATAACTTGAGTCGTAAAATTGTATATTTATTGACGAGCTTTCAACAACCATGAATTAAAACGTCACTTAATATAACTCAACACTTAAATTTCTTTACAATTAATTGATATTAGGAAGCACTGAATGTCAAAAAAATCCAACTTTTTTTAAAAGAATTTTTAAACTACTGCCTCTGTGTGTAAGAAATTAAATTTTAATGCAGTTTTTGAAATCTGCAATAGGTATGTTACCTTGTTTAACAAAAGTGTTAGCGTAATAGAATTAGCCAACATACGAGCTGAGTAAATAGAAAAAAAGCCTGCGTTCAATTAGTTACATCAATAAGAGGAATGCAAAATTTCACCCCAAATAAATGCAAAACGAAACTGTAGAACTGATTAGAATACATTAAGGGAAAAAATGTATATTTTGTTTATGAGGTTGCAGAAACAACAAGCACGGCCACGAAAAGACTAATCTTAAACTGTCTCAAAACTTGAGCAGAAAACACTGAAGTTCAGGTGGAAATCCAAATAAGTGGTTGCACTGACGACGTGAGTATAATTCTGTAAAACCATTTTTCTCACCCCAAATGTATTGCTACATTCCATGGGTGTGTTCAACTATAAGTTGCAGTGGGTCCCGTTTTACTTACAATGGGATGACATGAGCACTGTGTCAAGTAAAATGGAAAAATATTCAATTCTGATAAATATCGTGAACAAGCGAGCACATTCAATAACATGATGGAACACTTTACAGTGTTGTACTTATGTAAACACAAGGTAGAACTGGTGACCACACAGACCCACCTAAATTTATTAGGCTCCAAGGACATCCAATTTAGCTAGTACTGGTACATAATGAAATTCAAGTTTATTTCCAGCAATTGTGTATTGAGGGCCTGTGAGTCCTGACACTCTTGAGCTGCCTCTGCTACACTCTCAATACTATTGCTGTGAACTGTGAGTCAAAAGTGACGATTTCGGACAAAATCGCAAAAGCACATACATGTACTGAAGTAACTTAATTCAGTGTCACCTTTCGTTTATCATTGTATTTCGGACGAAATTTTGCAACCTCTCTAGTATTTAACATGAAATTGGTATATTTATCTGTAAAGTCGTCAACAATCTAGCAATTATCCTAATGAACTTGTAATTTTTGCATAAAGACTGCTGCATATTTATATGGTATAGTATGCATATGGCAAATGTTACAGAATGAATCCAGCATATTATGTGCTCCTACTAAATTAAAACAACTGTAGGCCTACATGGCTTGAGCAAAGTCAATTAAGGTTTCTAACCAAATGATATAATCCCAATTGTTAGTAAATAAATTCATATTTTAAAAAAATAAACGACTAAACCTTACCAAACCCAAATTGGGGCCGACATACAAGTAGGTTATTCAAATATTCGTTGACACCGTGACATTTGTTAGAAATAGGACAAGGGTACCGTTGCTTACCAAAGAAAGGCAATTTTGCTTCCCATCTTCTTATCATTGACGATTCGATCCAAGACATTGTAACAAATATTAGTCTTTGCTCCTTCCATCCATTTAATCGAAATTGGACCTTTGAGAGCATCGAAATTGTATTTGAAAAAGTCTCCAGTTGGTTGAGATTTCCAATAGAACTCCTTGGTGTACTCTTTCCAGAACTCTTCTGGATTTTCAATGGATTGTTTATACATATCTTGGTATTGTTTTAAACTGGATATATGAGCACGTTTCACTATTCTATCGCTTGGAAGGTAAACTTTACCACTGAAACCTTCCGTGAAGGACGCCATCGTGAATCTCAATACAAGTAAAATAGACAAAAGTGAAAGAACAGGCTTACGGGTTTATTTATATACTAATGAATTTCTATGGCACGCCATCCGAAGTGAACTCCATCCGACATCATCATTGCATTTTTTAAAAATGTGCATGCTAAACTTTTGTTTCTCTAAATAGTTTTAAAATCTTTCTACTTGAAATTATTCAGCTGTAGTCCAGCAATGATAAACTGATAATAAATGTGTTACAAATAGTGATTATTATATAAAAAAATTTAAAAAATATTACGAGTTTTTCCATAACATGAGTGCCTAAGCTTTCAGCCTGACTGAAATTTAAATTTTTTTATGAAAACACATGAATATGCAGTATAATTACTGTAAACTTACTAAGATTGGTCTTCATTGACAAGACGCGAGCTTAATTTAAATGCATCTGCAAAATTCAAAAGTTAATTTGTTTATTTTTTGCCTGGCATGCATATTTTTAGAAAGTAAGACAATTTGCCTGACTTTGTAGGCAGGGGTGGATACAGGATTTTGGTAAGGGTGAGGGAAGGGGGGGGGGGGAAAGGGAAAGGAAGGTACATTTTATCTGGCTATACTGAACAGCTATTTTTGCTGGCAAATTGGGGGGGGGGGGCAATTGCTTCCCCCTCCCCCCCTGTATCCACCCTTGTTTGCAGGGGTCAGAACAACTGAATATCAGGTTAGCTTGACTTGTACATTCAATCACAGCCTACTAAGATTTTTTTTTATTTTATAAATAAATATTATGCATAAAATAAAAAAAAAATCTTAGTAGGCTGTGATTCAACTCAAACAAGTAATTAACTTTAGTCCCATTTTGTTTGTAAGATAAACAAATTCAAAAATAAAACTTAAAATATTGGATTTCTGTATCAAAATATTTTCCCATTAAAAAACAAAGAAAATAGCTATACAAAATTCCAATTCTGTACATCAATGCGGAATGTGTGTATCTTTTTTTTTCTATATTTTGCTTTTATTTTCAAAGGGAGAAAATAAAGTGCTCAGTCATACGGTGGTCATACATAATTTCGGACCCCAGTATATAAGATATACAATATTTGACAAAGGTATACGATATAAGAAAACAATAGGAAATCACAGCTTCCCGACAGCTTAACTTTGCAGATATGCAACCGGCGCTCACAAATCGCCTTCTCGCTCTCCTGCGCGGGTAAGCGCTTTGCGAGCGCCGGTTGCATATCTGCAAAGTTAAGCTGTCTGGAAGTTTAAGTGCATTCATTTTTCCAGATCATTGACAGAGTGGTAAATGCAAAACCACTGATAGAATATAAAAGAAATATCTTTAAATTCTATCAACAAAACGTGGTCGTAAATGAAAATTATGTTGGTAATGTTTTAATATCTATGAAGGCAAAACAATGGATAATTAAATATGTAAAACAAAAGAAATGACATCCACAATGACACAAAATACCTTAAAAGATGAATTGTAGTTAGTTTGGATACTAGCACCCTTTGAATGTTTCGTCATCGGACGTTGTGTAAATGTGTCCCTCACCAGCGAGAATCAGTTTAATTAAAAAAACAACATTAGGCACGAATAAAAACAAAATGCATACTTAATTTCAGCCTGTGACAGTGGCACATTTTTAAACAGGTATGAAATGTGATAACCATTAGTTTCATTAGGGCATGAGTTAATTAGCTCCAAAACCTATGCAAAATTAAAAAAATAAATAAATTGCTACAAGTATTTAAAAAGGACGATGCTGATTTTTGACAATAAATATCTTTTACCATGGCTTGTGCCTTCGTTAGACTATTATATAAGGGTTGATTAGTGTATCCTCCTGTGGGCATGTTTTCATCTACATCCATTTTCATGTTCTCATTACCAAAGGCTGGATTAGCTTTTTCTCCCACTGGTTGGAAGCCTTTTTCCAAAACTAATTTTGTTTTCATAGTTTCCAACAGATGCGTAGTCAATTCGCTGAAATCCACTATAGGTTTGAGATGAACGGCTACCATGAATACATTTCCTTGCACTTTACGGGGAACACCGGTGAACCTGGCATAAGTATTTTCTACCAATGGTCCAAGGTTCGGCTCATCGTTGTCTCGCTTTAATCAACATAATAAAGAATTAATATATGCATGTTTTACTTATAATCTACAGTTAACATTTTAAGATTAATAATACTCACCATATCTTCCAACCATTTTTTGACTTGCAAACATGGTCCAGTCATATCGTCAACTTCATAAATGTGCACAGTGGCTAGCACTTCAACTCTTCGTATCAATCCAACCACAGTTAACTAAAAGGAACACGAATGAACCTCAGTATTACAGCTATGACACCAGGCAATGAAGATAAACTAATATTTGGCAGAATTAAGACTCACAATGCCAGCTTCAGTTTCTCCAATTTTCACAATATCGTCAACTTTTAAACAATTATATAAATTGGCAATTGAGAGGGGCACAACATTTTGAGCTTTCTGACTCTGCAAGAGAATAAATGAGTTGTTTTGTAAAAATATATTGTCATGGGACTCCTGAAATCCCACCATACTGGGGTAAAGTGAAGGAAACTACCTTCTTATTAAGTTAATGAAATAGTGAACGAAAATGGCTTTACTATACCTGTGGTTTACTAGGAGTTGTTTGTGATTGTGGAAACTTTGGGGAAGTTACAAAGCCACCAGAACCTGCGGGATTCTTTCCTCCGAAACCTAAATTCGTAAATGAAGTTGTAATTCATTACCGCACTGTTGTAATTACAATACCTGTCTCGTTTACAACGTTTAGAAACTATCAAAGCACACTTACCTGAATTTCCCCACATTTTAGACAGAAGTTAAATGAACTGTAATTTAACCAAAATAATAGAAAATGCAAATAAGTAGTCAACACTTTCTCCACTGTTGTTCTTCGCCTGTTTTCGCGCGGAATGGCAAAATGACGTCATAACATTATACGGCCACATTGCATCATGAACATCCCTATTATGACGATAAAATCCCTAACCAATTGAAATGCGCGGTCAATTTAAATATGGTATTACGACAACTTTCTCCAATTGCGAATTACAGAAAAGTAACTTATTTAAAATGTATATATAAATGAAATTTCAATAAAAAACCTTTTAATGCAGTAGAATTTATTCATAAAAGCTATACCTTACAAGGCTTATAATTGTGTACTTTCAGGCGATTTCATCATACGATGTTAAAACATCAAGCATAAAAGATATTTTTAAAATTCTTTAATATCTTATTTAATTCATATTAGCAAAAATCCATGGCATGTGCTTAAATTTGTTGTAAAACTGCAATAGTCCAGTTATTTTGGCATGAAAACTAGTTTTTCCGCATTCTTCTTTTTCTGAGGTTTAATAAACTTGTTATTTTCCTTAATATGCTAAACTTCAATTTTCTCATACTTTACTACTGTTACTGCATATTTTCTGGTGCAATACTACAGCTTTTCGGCAGTTTTTCGAGTAGTTTTCTCATAGTTTCTTGCCTCATAATACAACGAATTTATGGCAGTATAAAATTGGAATTCAGGGGTTTTAAGGTGAGTGGAATGTTTTTTTTGCTGACAGGAGTACAACTATCTATCTATCTATCTATCGGTAGCGCTGACCCTACTGATTGAGTACTGCCTACCATGTTAACCAAATTAATTTAAATATTATCCAGCATATGTATAATCAGGAGTCCCTTTCACTCCTAGACCAGAAACTTTAAAAACATGACCAGCAAGCGGTTGTGCTTTCATTTCGGCCTCATTTAAGCCATCATAAACGGTTGTCACGTATAAATCTCTAAAATCTGGCCCCCCGAAACAGCAAGAAGTGACTCGAGAAACCGGAAAAGTTAATGTCTGGAGAACTCTACCTAAACGTTACAAGAAACAAAAATGAAATTAGAATAAAAAGCTGGAAGCATATGCTTTCCCAAACAAAATAGATTTAATAATTTACCAGTTTCCGGATCACACTTAATCACTCGTCCTCCGTCAAAGCAAGCAATCCAGAGTTTCCCATCCGTGTCCATTGTCATTCCGTCTGGATAGCCGATATCATCGCCAAACTCTTTTAAATTTATTGCGGTTCTTTCACTAGCTGAAAAGAAACAGTGAACAGGTCAATATCAGAGTAGAACTTGTATTTCTACACAGATTCCACCATTTCTAACAGCTTACTTACATATCTCTGCATTTTCGAGATCAAAATCAAAAGCACTGACGGATCGTTTCATGCTGTCGATATAAAACATGGTTGTATTGTCCGAAGTCCAGGCAATTCCATTGGATAGAGACACACAGGGCAGTTTTTGTTTCAGGTCGTGGTGTTCATCCAAGCAATAAAATGCAGCTTTGTCCATTTGATACTTTTTTAAATCGCTTATTAAAAACATTGTACCTAAAATAGAAATAATATGGAACAAGTTTACTAAGCAATACATTTATGGCACTTATTCTGGCATGCATTAATCGGTTCAATTTTTATGTCTGAGGTCATAGTGGGGGATTACTTATGAATTACAAGTAAAAACAGTAAAATTAAAATGTGAACTACCCATCCAAAGTCTTCCTTTAGCATCACATTTGGCATCGTTCATCCTTGTTTCCTGTTTTTGCCATTCCTGATCAACTTTAGCGATTATTTCGGTTGTTCCCATTTTCCAGTTCAACTTGACAATGTTTAGGTTTGCGCCAACAATCAATTCATTGTTGTTGGCACTTCGAGGAATGACGAAGCTCGAATAATCGCCTTTTTTATATAAAAACACATTCATTAATTACAATTTTCAAATACAAAGCTTTTGAATTAATTATCCAAACGACCAACGGGCACCAGAACTGAATAGTCAATTGGAGTAAACCATGATAAAAAAATCACTGGCTGACATACTTTCTAGATATCTCTGTAATTTTTGTTAATTAATGCTGTCTTAGCATATTAAAACTGTTTTTAAAATGTTCTGATCTTTAGGCTTGTTTTCTGTTTTTGTATTCCAAAAATCATGCACAGGTCTAAAAAATTTAATATTTTCAAATGCAAATATCATTTTGTCATCACCAGTAATGTTATAAAATATATTTTGTTTATAATTCAAATATATAAAATATTATAAAATAAAATAATTCTAAAATCCTGTATTTTTAAAAGCTTATCTACTAAATTGACTTATTCATTGCCAGGGTGTAAGCAAATAATAATAGCCAAATCAATTCACCGATTCGTGAATTACTTTTTAATTATATTAACAATTAGTAATAATTATTAACATGAGGTCCATTTTACAATTCCTTCCAACTTTAACACTTCAATATTTAAATTTAATGAATTGTTTTTAATTTTTGTGTTTTGGGAAATTCATTATCTAGTCCCTATTTACTAAAATGATTAAAACTAACATTCTTGTTCAAATGTTATTCAATACGTTTAAATGAAGCAAAGTCTTAATTGCTTACCAACATGAATCTTTCGAGACTCCTTGAACATTGGATTGAGACTGTACACATCTCCTCCCACAATATCCACATACCGTAAAAGATTTTCCTGTGGGTCCCAGTAAGGACCTTCACCTAAAGCACAAGGAGCAGGAGAAACAACTTCAGTGGTCATTTTTAAAACGAAAAAGTAGCGAGTTACAGAATAGATTTTGGAATTAAAAAAACTGCACTAGTTAGTATTGCTCTTAAATACACTTATAGTCTACGATAAAAGAGTCAAAATGTTCCAATAACTGCCTTACATGTAATCAAATATCACTTACTATCAAAAGTTAGGATTTCAATTGGTCAATATATTGACTGTTAAAAAACGTTTGAAAATGAAACTTCAAAGTTCATTTTATTTGTAAAAGAATAACCCTGAGCTTGAATATAGACACACATGTGGGCATAATGATGCCTGATAACCAACACACCCAAAGTGTTATAAATTACCTGACCTGTGACATTTTAAGCATTATAGTGTTTAGTTTATAAACGAGTGTTAAACAGTTATCAGCCACTGTCCCCCATTATCCCCTTTATCAAAATAAAAATAAAAGTACCCGGTAAGTAAATACAGACAAATGTACGAGGAAATAACAAAATAAAACACAAATTCGGCAATTTGTAAACTGACTGAATTAAAAAAAAATTCATAAAAAAAAGTTCCTATTGAAAGGGAATTAATAAGAATAAATTGAAAATATAATTAGTGCTCTGTATTTTTTTATTATAAGCATTAAGCAATAAAAGTTACACATTTTATTCTTCGTCTTAATACCTTAAAATATACATAAAAAAATAATTACTTTTTAAAATTTCTAAATAGTTAATATAAATTCTCTGTTTTAACATTTATATTTTAGTATCTAGAATTTAGTAACATCAAATGAGCTTATGCACTTTTTTTTTTAGATAAAAAAATATCAAAATGTCAATTGTTTAAACTAGCAACATTTATTAAAATGTCACAATTTACAAACATTTATTTAATTTGACATGTTTTTAAAAACAATTTTGACAGCAGTTTACAGTTGCATGAACTTGACAATCATTTTTTAAACATTCCCACATTTTTCCCTTCAAAATGGCGACGGCTTTTATCGATTCTCCCGCCTGACGGCGTTGTCGTCGCTAGCTCAAAAATACATAGGTGTTATTTGGCTACAGAAAATAGTCCCAAGATTGCGAAGGTATCCCTCCGCCTGTGCTTATGCATTTCTCATTTATTATCTTCTGTTTACAAGGAGAAAGAGCTGCTGCGAGAGTTTGGCAATGGATGCAGCTCAATTTTGGATTTTCGTGTACAAGTTCTCGCCGTAAATGAATTCCCAGTGTTGTTGTTCATTCCTTGAACGCTACCAAAAGACATTTTAAAAATGGGCAGTTGTTTCAGCCGCCCCAATAAGCCTAATAAGAAAGGCACAGAAATCGGGCAAGCCCCAGTGGATCCACCATTTCTGTTGTCCGACAATGGACCTGGAGCAAACCTCCACCCAAATCCAACAATTCCTAATGAAAACTCAATAAGACCTCATGATGGATTACCCCCACCGCCGGATAATCTAGACCTTACATTGGGTAGTGCAAAAATCTTCGTGGCTTTGTACGATTACGATGCTCGTACTGACGAAGACCTTAGTTTCAAAAAGGGAGAACATTTGGAGATCATAAATGACACCCAAGGAGACTGGTGGTTTGCAAGATCAAAATCAACAAAACAAGAAGGATATATTCCGTCGAATTATGTCGCCAAATTAAAGTCAATTGAAGCCGAACCGTAAGTTATTTCACATCATTTATACAATTTTCTTTGGTGAATATTGACTTTATTGAGATAAAAACACTCAAAAAATGGGCGGCCATTTTCAATTCAGGTCGATAGGCTGCATTTCATTTTACAAGCTGCACTTGCACACCGGCAAGAAGCAATGATAAAATTGAACAGTTTTCAGTTATGCGTGTAATATCACTTAATAATGCTCTGTGTATGCATTTGTTTCATAAACAAAATAGTTGCAAACCACAATTTTATGTTCAATATAGTAGGCCTATACCCAGTCCTGACCAATACCTTTTGGCCCTTACTATCCCAAGACACCTTTTGATTGGGATAACTATTTGACCTGACATGTAAAAAAGCAAAAATATTTACTCAAAGAAGGTGCCAAATACTTGCAAATTGGTCATGCTTTCCTTCAAAACGAAACAGTTTCTTGATAATCTATTTGAATAAAAGATAAAGCCCAATGTACGAATGTGTAATTGCTATCAAATACGACTACGGTATATTCTACAATCAAAAGCGCATCATAGGGTGACTCATGCAAAATGTTATCATACCAGAGTATTTAGAAAATATTTGATGAGACAGAGCTATACTCAGTTCAATAAAATGGTGAACTGGGACGTAACCAATCAGCATTCCGCAGTATTCTCCTGCATATAGTTATTCCACTGGAGGCAGCCACAATATTAATTATTATGGCTCTTCATTCTAATTGGTCCTGTGGAATTTCCCCAGTTCATTCATTTGTTGAACAGGGCAAGGAACATTTTTGACTAGCATTAGTAATTAAAAAGTTAGTTAAATTACTAATGTTGTGATAGGCTAGTTTAGAATTAAAAAAAATATTCCTCATAAATTTTCAGAAATTGGATTTACATTACTGCAATATTGTCACAAAAACGTCTGATACCATATCGATGGCTTAATTCAGAAGTGACGAACAAGCCAATTTGTCAAAAAGGAGATATTTATACCATTGTTATCCTGGAATTGTCCCTAATGAAAATAAAGTTACAGAAATTAATTAAACCAATAATTGTTAAAGTTACAAAAGTGAACAGTAGGCCTATAGCGAATATCCAACATGGTATCATTTCTAAAAGTTAGAAGTAGTGAATAATACCATTCGTTAGTAAATCAAACTAGCAAATTTGCATTTGTAAGCCTTTTATTTCATAAATGACCTAATTAGTTTACTAATTTAATTATTTGACAAAAATTAGCACATTCCCTATATAATATATATATATTATATATATATAGCCTATACCGGTATATATTGTTTTAACTGTTCACCAAATTTCAGCCTTTTAACACTGTTTATACAGTACCATTTTTCCATAAAACTAGCCTATATCAATATTATCTCAAAAGAAACGTTTGGCTTATTCGCTACTTTTGAATTAAGCCATCGATATTACCTTCTTCCTGTCACAAAATGTTCTACAAATGACCCATAAGAGACTACACGCTACCATTCAAATGTTTAATTAGTCATGCATGTATATATATAATCTGAAAAAAGGGTTACATTTACAGGATGATACATGGCATCCCACTATCTTTTTTATTAATTGCTGCTTGGAAAACAGAGCAACGCTGGTATAAAATCAATTGCAGCCCTATGCAAATGAACGCAGAGCAGTTTATCATCAAGGAATCTGGTTGGTTTTTTTCGAAAAAGAAAATAAATGAAAAATCCAAGAGATGACAGTGCTATTGTTTTTACACAGGAAGTAAATAAAATTCTTGGGTACGGGATAAACCGGATGTTGCTTTGTCTATTTAAATACCAGGCTATGGCCATGTATCATGGCGTGTAAGTGATCCAGCCTGATGAATGTTAAGAAACTACTTCCGTGTGTCTTTTTCAAGAATTTTTAAGTCAGGGTTAAATTCAAACTGGGTTTGATTAAAATTCAACCTACGTATTGTTCAGCCAAAATCAATCATAACCAAGGCCTCCCAACATTAATTTCTATGCAAGTTATAAAAATGTACATGTATGCAAATGTAAGAAAGTAGGGCTAAACCCACATTAGGTTAAAATTACATAGATTAAGACTTCTCATTCGACAATGTTAAGGGCTTAACACTTATGTGTTGACCTTATTTTTGTGTACACAATGTAACAAACGTGGGTTTATAATTACATATCTTAAATGTGAGTACTGTATTATGCATGCATATGGTCATAATGTAGTTTGACTTATAGACAAAAGTGACATGTACACTTGTTATTTTCAGAAGCCATTTTGTGTATAATTTCGATGGCTTAATTCACAAGTAGCCAATAAGCTAAAAGTTGCTGTTGAGATAATAGCGTTTTTTATTGAAAAATGGTACATATAGGTCACATGAAATAGGAAATCAACAATGTTAAAAGGCTGAAATTTAGTGAACAGATAAAACATTTATATATTTATAGGGAATGTGCTAATTTTTGTTAAAATAATTTAAGTTAGTAAATTAATTTAGTAATTTGAGAAATAAGGCTTAAAAATGCACATTCGCTAGTTAGACTTTGATTAAGTTTGTGCGCATGTGCCCATCCATTAGTTTGTCTATTGAATAAAATGCAAAAAAATGACCAAAAATTGTCACGTTCGTTCGCTAGTTGTGATTTAATAAAAATTCAGGTCTCGAGACATTTTTATAAGATAAATGTACCATTCGTTAGTTTAACTTTTAGGAATGCTACCTTGTTGGATATTCGCTACTCTTCACTTATGCAACTTTAACAATTATTGGTTAAATTAATTTCTGTAACTTTAGGTTTATTAGGGAAACTTCCAGGATCACAATGGTTCAATTATCTTATTTTTGACATATAGGCTTATTCGCTACTTCTGAATTAAGCCATCGATTTATTCAGTAAAAATATGTATTTCATTTTGAAGCCACGATGGGCCAAAACACCTTTTTCATAACATCTTTAGGCCTGCCATTGACCAGAATTGCATTTGTATAAAAATTCTTTTCAAATTTTCTGTGCAAAAATAAAATAAAACAAATAAAAAAAATGAGGAAAACTGTTTTATAGGCCTAATGTAAGCCCCCTACAAGTTTTTCACCTGACCCAATTTCATTCAAGGGTGTATTATAGGCCTAACTTGCTGCTATCGACTACCTGAGCTAATTTGGCACTAGTTTTCTTATTAAAAAACTTAACAATGGAATAGAAACAATTTTTTTTTTATTAATTTAAAGATTTAAGTTTTAAAATAATGAAGTGAAATTTATGCGTATTCATGTGTTTTTGAGGAGGCTTGTTGGTGCTCCAAACGTGTTTTTGTTTTGTTATTTTAACAGGCCACAAAATAATAAATGCAAAAGAATCAGGGAGGAGAAACAAGGGAGAGAGAGAGAGAGAGAGAGACATATAAGGGTCACTGACATGATTCATTTAATGCCAGGCTTTATTGCCATTGTTATTCATACTGGAATTCAGTATGTTCTGCGCTTGCGCACAATCCATGACTTTAAATATTTTATGCCATATTCCTGAAAAATCCTCATCAAATTTACATTTCTCAAACAATGCTATATTATTAACACGCACAACCATGCATTGAAAATGAGCACTCAGATGGGCTCGTAAAAATTTGCACAAAATCAAATTTTTTACATATAGAAAAATCTAATTTTGAATGATTTTCTACATTAAATGACTTACGCTTTTGCATTATTAATTTTGTGGGAAAATTTACGACTTGATTCATTAATCATGAATAAGAGAGAGTGTACCTATAGGAAATGTTAGCTGATGCATTTTGGTAAAAATTGGCAATAGAATAAATGTCAATTCCTGTTCTGTATTGATACAGATCTAGTTTCTGCGACTTTTCCAAAACTAATTAAACAGCATTATTAGAAACCGGAATCGATATGAATTCCAATAACGAGTTGACCCTATTTCCGATCTCGTATGAATGCAGGTCTGTGATACCAGATTACAAAATCATTTTCGAGGAAATTAATGTACATTATAGTTTTGTTCAAAAGAACTATCTAAAAAATGCACTATCCATGCGTTTAGTCAGTAAATAATAAAGGAATTTTTGTTTATCACTTGCCAATTCTTAACTGGTATTTATGGCTCATAATATAGTTCATAGAACTTTATGTTTTTTTAATTGTATTCTAAAATAAACATTAAAAAATAAGTTTAATTAAATAAAATAATGTGTTTGTAAATATGTTGAATGTAACTACATATTGTTGAGGTAATATTTCTTGTAAATAAAAAAAGTATTTTCCAGGAAATATCCTGTTACACAAATATCCGGAGTTTTTAGGTCTTGGCCAAGTTAGATCTAGGCAACATGGTTAATGTAAGCTAAAAAGCACTAGGCCTATATTGGTATTTGAAATTGGAAAAATTTCTTCAATTAAATTAATAGTTTAAATTCTCTCAGTACCTGTATTATGCATTAGATTCCCAGGATTTTCATGAAAAAAACCGTTCAGAATGTTATTCTCAAAAAATAAAGTGCAATTTTAGTTCATTTTCTGAGTTATCCTTGGCCAAATAAGCTGGTATAATGCCAATTCCCCAATTACTGTATATCACATTACATGCACTTTTTAATTGTTCAAATATTATACACAGATATTTTTTTTTAAATTTTCAAATCTTTGGCCTACATATTAGGAAATAAGCACATCCTAAATCTACATAAAATTGTATTATATTAGAAGTAACGGTTGACCCTTTGACACAGCAAGCGACCACTCTGCTACTCAGTTGGGGTTACTTACAACATCTACTGTATAATATTTTAATAAGTAAATGTGGGCTATTAAAAGTTGCACTTACGACGTTAGTCCATTAAAGTTAGCCTCAAAGCTTTAATTTTGCATTGTTAAATTAGTAAAAGGCTATCTGATCTGACTTTTATGTTAATGTTATGGTCAGTTTGAAAGGAAATCCGTTTTGTTAGGACTGACATATCGTTAAATAGTTTCTAAACTGCAATACCCCACGTGTTGGTTCATTTAATTTCAAAAAGGAGAGGGGTGGTTCATTCTGATGTCATTTGCATTTAAATATGGCCGACACGACGGAAGTCGGCCATATTTTCCATACTATGGAAATTTACTTTGAGACATCATCACGAAACACTAAGTTACATGTAACAAAGTAAACATTAAACATTAACTAACGTAAGTAAACATTAAGTCACACTGGACTTTTTGCAATTTAGACCATTTGTAAAAATCTTATATGCCTAGGTCCTATAATTCAAAATTTAATTTCCTATTGCTTAATATTGACAAAAGTTGCTGTATTTTACTGATATGATACTGAATGGATAACGAAAGCTGCTGATAAAACAGTTCCGCTGACATTGAAGGCATGAACTGAACACGATTATTCGTAATTGTTCATTAAATAAACATCATATAGATTAGGCCTACTCAAAAGAGTTCTAAAATTCATTATTAAAGTTCTATTTTATGCTTACACGTATTTAATAAACATCAAGAGCACTAATTACTACATTTTTACACATTGAATTAGGCCTAATTTTTCCAAGACTGTAACTGTAGGCTACCGTACTGTAAACCTCTTGGATGCTAAATTGCTTCTTAGATTGACCAATCTGAATGTTAATTTGGATGGTAAAACGAAAAGAATAGCCTCAAAGAATGTCAGTAAATCAAGCAATACTTCCCTTTCAAAAGTACTCCCATAATGCATTTGACAAAAAAATTTTGGCCATTTTTGTATGGACCATTTTAGTATGCATCATAGATGGCGTCCTACGCCTATGGAAAATAACGTGGACCGCCATTTTAGTACAGGACAAAGATGTAGTTAAAATGTATTCATTACAGATGGCTCTTTATTTTTGAAATGAAAAAACACTTACTCAATGGTAAATTTGTTTAAAAGAGCAACAACAATGGAACTAGAAACCAAAAATCAGTATTTTTTTTAGTGCTATTAGCATCGTTATTATACACCAGAACCTTAAGTTTTACATGCTGCTGCTAACGAGAGGATTCTGTCTTATTTGTTATGACTCATAAATGGTGTCAATAGATGGTGATATCAAAAATCCGCCATTTTAAGAGCGACATTAATTTTATCAAATGGAGTAGGAATTCAATGTGGGAAACTATTCACAAAAGAAACAAATATAGTTAGCAATAAAATTCATGTTTCTTGGAACAATATCATAATTAGTTGCTAGGCCTATATAAATTATCTACTGCAAGCTTTGAGCAGAAAAAAAAAGCATTGATTTTAATTTGTTAAAATTAGGCCTACTAACAAATGGACCAGTCAAGGTTTAGTGTCCCATCAATAATGACCAAAAAATGCTTCTATTCCTATATGGCTTCCTCCATTCAATATAAAATTGGCACGGTCATACTCCCTTCTAATCAATATAAACCCCTGAAACCCCACAGGTTTTAATTTAGATTTAGGGTTTATGGCATCAATTCTTCAGCTAAGTCATTTCCGGTTTAGCTGCTATACATAGGCCTAGACATATTTATTAATCCAGACAGTACTTAAAACATTTATCACTGATTAACAATTAATGTTTCACTCACTGTATTCAATTGTGTATTTATAGGCCTATTAGTCACGTATAGTCTAAAATTACAGGCAATAGTCATTCTAAATTTAAATTACATTCTGAATAGGCTAGCTTAAAACCACAGCCTACTAAGATTTTTTTTTAAAATAAAAAGATATATTTATAAAGATTATAAAGATTTTTATAAAATAAAAAAAAAATCTTAGTAGGCTGTGTTAAAACTATTCATGTCATCCTTGAAGATTTGCATGAAATTATAATGTATTTATTTTATTTCCAGGAAAATATCTTGATAGTCTTGAATGACTGACTATGAATTTCCAAAATATTTATTCAATGTTAATAATAATTATAATTATAAATTTATTCATGCGATTAAAAAATGGTTACTATTAATTTAAGTCTGTATGGCTTATTTATTATATCATGAATGTATACCTGGAATGCTGGCATTTTTTAAAAGAACTACACAATCTTTTATATCCCAATGTACTCAGGTAAACTATTAAATAGTCTTGAATAGGCTACTCAAAGACGATATTTTAATCACAAATATTAACCCGGGTTCAAAAATAAACTAACTAAATAAGACGACAGTGATCTTAAAAGGAAAGTCACACTTCATGACAAGTTCTTTTTAAATGCTTTATAGGAATTAGAACAAAACGTAGAAATAAAATAATAATATTGAAAATAAACTTAACATTAGTGAGAAATCACAATTTTTCTGTAAAACATGGACAGCGCCATATTGCCTGATTTCAGGAATACCTGAACTGTGAAATCCCAGATTTTCAGCGCCATCTGCTAGTAATGGGAGGAAGGTTCGTTATTGGAATCATTCTATTTTAGTTTCACTTTCCTTCTATGCAATACTGCATAGAAGAATTATAAATTTTTAGAGTATTGAATATTTTTTTAATGTTAATTTTAATATGGCGTAAATTTTCTGAGATTGTTAGCACAGTGTAACTTAATGGCGCTTTTGGGGATACAAATGGATGCTATCACTGGCGAACATTTTTATTGAAATAATCTTTCTCCGCATATTTTTATTCATGGTAAGCTTGCATCATATAACAATTGCATCTTCTTTCATTTAAACGTAATTTTGTACAAATTGAGACTTTCCCTTCTGAAATTGCTGCCTTCAGTTAGTTATATACATGGTGTAGTATGGTTATATAACCTATAGCTAAACACCCGAGTGTACTTTATGGAATTGCCTTCTGGTTGTAAGGGCTTTGTGACGTAGTCATACCACTGATAGCTACATGTACCAATTTGTGATGTCCTAGGGAGGGCTACTAACTATCTAGTATGTGAATGCTTTACAGTGGCCTCCCATACGACAGATACTGGGATATGTTGTCAGTCGATCACTATACATAGAAAAAAAAATGGCGTCGATGAAATGGTCAATTAATTTAACCAGCCATTGGTTTTCCTTTGCATGTCATGCATGAATTAAATGACCTTTTTCCATGCAAAAACGATAATAATAACAACAATAACAATAAAGGCCTACAGAAGTAGCGCTATAATCAAGCTACCTATTTTTCGAGGGGTTTGCCTATTTTTCTTAGCAACAGTCGGTGGCCCGAAGCAACAATGCCAGGTTAAACAACAAATAGGCTTATTTATATACTGTTTCGTAGTTGTGTACCTGTTGTGGGTATTGTGAATTATTTATTCACCCCAATTTTATGGCGCAATTGTCGCTCCACCTTATTATAACCTGGTAACTTTTTTTGATAAATTCGCCTCATCGAAAAGCCTAAGTTTCTTTGTTATCGGCCAACATGTTGTCCCATAATTTAGGAGAATTTTATAGGGTTTTTTATGGTCTTAATTTGGTGCAGAAAATAAAGATACCAATTTGACGCACAGGAAAAGATACATTTGTCAAAATTGTTCGTGATAACGACTACGAATTGGTAGTTTAATACTGAACTCCATATAGCCAACAAAGGGTAAATTTTGTGTTTGGAAACAGATAAAACATTTTATCGTTTTTCAAATTAATTTTTAAAAAAATTGATTGTCTTGGGAATTGAACCCAGGTTTCCCCAATTGCCAGTCTAAGGTGCTTGCTACTTGCTCTCACTATTTTGACTCAGGTCGCAAACATACATCCATTGATTAGTAGAAATAACAAGTGAAACAAAAACCTTATAATAAATGGGACCAATCATAATTACAAACATTTCCTAAGTGGATGCCGTCACCAATTGGAATATTTCCAGTTTTATTTGTTTTTATACCTGAAAACCAGCCCATTTGTTTTGCTGAGAAATTTGTGCGTGACTTTCAAGTCCTTGTAAATAAATGCTTATTATTTTTTTAGTACTAACTGGTTCTTTACTCTGGTAATTACACACCAAACGCACACTGCTTGGTTTCATGTTTGTAATTTTCAAACCATAATTATTTGTGGACGAGTTAAGACTACAAAATTAATTTTTGGCAGTTATGCTGACTTTGGGACACCATAACCTCGCAATATCCTGGTCAACAAAATAGAGAACAGGGCGATTTATTTGACCAATCAGAAAGAAGAACCTGATATCGATTAGTTAATTTCATTACTACAGCACCATGAATTTGGATTAGCTGAAGGACCATACTGACGTAACAGTCATTGACTGACTTTGTTGAACATTAGACAATATTTGTTCAGAAACTTTGTTTACCTTGTTAAATTCAAGGAAAATCGATGTGGATCCTATTTTGGTATTTTTCTCAAAAGTTAGTCAACTTAGGTCTACTTTGATTTTCAACCGCAATTTTAATTTTAATAAGCCTACTGTATAATTGCAGAATAGACAGGATGATGCAAAAATTTATCAGACCTAGTCTTTATTTACTGAAGAATAAAATTCTGTTTTATGTGAATCTGCTTATAGGATTTAAATATACCCAAAATTATAACATAAAGCTTATAATTATTATGAATATATATATATATATATATATATACACAAATATAAGGCTTTGTCTATTTCATATTTCTCACTCATAATTGGCTTCGGCCCCTCGCTAAGGGGAGGCACCATAACACGTTAGAATCCCAACAACAGTTTCAAATTATGCTGAAAGATGGCGCGGTTTCTATTGAAATTAAATCCTAAAAGCCGAAAATTCCCTTCCAAAGCAGCTCGCCAAAGGACAAAATGAACAGACACCGTGGGAAAATTCTATCACCAGGTGCCAACACTTGCTATATCCTCAAAGCCTATAATTTAATCATATAAGTCTGATTGATGAATTGTTTTAAAATTTTCCATAGGTGTATTGTAATTTAATGCTTCACAAAAAATGTTTGTCCCTTTATACTCACGTCGTCAGTGGGATGAATTTCTACAAAAATTAGTGAGCTAATTTTCCAATAGGCCTATTGAAGCAAAAATACTAAATGGCTTCGTCAACTGTCTTCATTAGTAAATATGAAGCAATCATCACAATTGCAACGCATGGTATCTAAATCCGGGGAGGGGGGGGGGTAATTTTAACCCCCTCCAAAGCCACTGAAGCATCAGTGGAGTAGTTTTAAGAATCAACCAGATTGGTCAATCAGTCTACACGTGCAAACGTACAAAATGGTTTCTGAAAACATATTTTGGTTAACCGAAGCCAATCACCGTCGGGAACATGTTTAAACTTGGGTAAAATAAGTGTCCTATCCCAGGTGGCCCCCCGCAGGGCATCAGGTGCCTATTGTGTGGCGAGGTGGTTGCATAGTTTCCCATGGTTTTTACCTGACGGTTTCAATTGCCGTGTGTTGAAATTTTCAAATTGAGACATGTTTGATTCTCTCTTCGCCAACATCTGATAAACATTTCAAGTTTTTCCTCTCACCTGGGTTCGCAAACTCCCACTTTTTTTCATGTTTTTGGCCATCTCTACCCCGCCCGGGCCTCGGCAGCCTCAAAACTATAATCGAAATTTTCTCCCAAACAACAAAACGGTAAATGGTGTCAGGAATGTGCCTGCAGCTAGCTAGCTCTAAACCTATTGTTCGTGTACATACAGAGTGGGAGAACAGGTATACACATTTACAGGTAGGCTGGTTTTTTTCAGCCAAATAAACAGGTTGACTTTGACGATCGTTCGAGCAAATCGAGGTTTTAGGCAGCATCACTCACGCACATTTATATGTCTGAGGCAAGAATTATCTTGAAAACAAATTAGATAGCGGCTCACCACAGTTTTTCATTCAATACTCTTTTCACTTTACACAGCAAATAAGTAATTAAAGAGTTTAATGGCAAACACAATAACATCAGCATAGGGGCCTAATGTGTTCTATAGAGTGTAAAGTCTTCGCTGGGGGAGACACCTGAATATTTGCTGGAAGGTGGCGCGATTTTTCTGCTTAAGAATGTTGGGCACGTGCAAAATTGAGCAAGTATACATGCTCAAGTATAGTGTTCAACTGGATCCAAAACAGAAACAGCATCACCAACTGTATCAAAAATTGGCTAGGCCTAATCATAATTGAAAAATTCTACCACCATGTTCTGCTTCTTGCTATAATAGGCCTATTATATATTATAATAATTATATAATCTTGGCCTCCATGATAGGCAATTCAACAAAAGAGTGTACTGAAAGTAACTTTCCTAAAGTATTAATTAATTTATCCTAAACGGTTATTGCATAGGATACTTAAGATGGGCATGCTGATATAACCTCACTTCACATTCTTGAAATTAATGTATTTTTGAATCCACAGGTTCATTCTTTTTTTAAACAGGATCTAGACAAGTTTTTCCTCACTTTAATTCAGAATGCGGAAATAATGGTAGGCTATACTCCGAGATGGTAGCAACACTCAACAGTTTACATTTTTCGGAAAAATACAGTTCTACTGAGCTGTCAGCAGCCATTTTATTTTGCTCTTTCCCTAGGCCTACATGTATTACAACAAAAGAATGAAATGGATATAATCATGTTATACAATGATTACATTGTTTAACATAGAGACAGCACACTTGTTGGTATATCCTAGAATTTCCTAGTTTAAATCAAGTGTTAATAGAGAGTAACCCTTCGCTAGGGGGAAGCACTTTAGCAAGTTAATTTCACTTTTGTATTGTGAATTTCTGCTGG
>JAQIXP010000479.1:0-25592 GCA_034700285.1 Proteroiulus fuscus
GCATGATTTTTTTGTTTATCTGCCCCGTGAGCCGTACAATCGGGCAAAATGTGGCGAAAAACTCGGCGGTAAACTTTTAAATTCGATAAATAAATATAGAATGCACGTAATATCTAAATCTAACTTATACATTTTGTAGTAAATTAAATAAACTTTCCAAAAAATCAAATCCCATCGTTATCCGCTCGGCTAATATCGAGATCTGTTCAATTTTGTGAAAAATTTCACGTCTATGTAAAATAGCATGGGAAAATTGAACGGTCAACTTTGAAAATAGATAACTACATTCAGAATGCACGTGACGTCATATCCATACAACGAGTTTTACAAAATTTAATAATCTTTGAAAAAAATCAAACCCCATTGTTCAACTTTTACCCGTTCTTGAGTTAGAATAGTTTGAAGAAAACGAATTTAGCATGGAAATCCCCATATGCCCACGCTGTTAAGTGTGGACAGCCCCCTTAAAAGGGAAACTGCATGTACTCAATTTTGAGTCGAGTAGCCTAATTATTATCAAAGAAAAGCTAAAATAAAAGACACTCAAACATACCTTAACAAAATTGGTCGAGTAGGATCATGGAGGGAAGCCATTACTACGAGTGTATGATGTCATAATGAAGGGCATGACGTTGAATGACTTGTATTCAAACAGCCCTGCAGGGATTTCAAACAAAAGGTGCCCCAGTACACAATCAGTCACGTGTGTTTATATCATCATCATTGTGACATCACGAAGAATCATACTAAGGCGCTACAGCTTAGCCAACAAAAATGGCTACCCATCACTACATGAAATTTCTTCGAATCTTTTAAATATATTAAAAAAAACTATTTATCTGGAATTCTTAAGTATGAATAATGAGTTATTTTAATTTAAATAAGTTTTTATAATTAACTGACTCAGAATTGAGTACTGTTTTCCTTTAAGAAAGAATTAAAATTTATAAAAAGTAATCACTAAGGATTTGTGACGTCATAATGGGGGAAGGAGAAATTTTAGATTTATGACACTATATGGGGGGAACGACCTCACTTAGATTTTGTGATGAAATGTGACGGAGGTGGGGGTGGGGGGGGGGCAGAAAATACTCATGGAAAGCCCCACAGCCTAATTTTCACAATTACGCGTTGTTGCATCATGCGTCAGGACGAAAACCAGCCAACTGCAAATTCATTTAAAATATAATAATTTGCAAGAACTATTCATCCATCCGCTTTTTCCGGAAAGTTTAAAAAGTGAAAAAAATTGCATCGGATTGCAGTTTTCACAGTAAAATTATTTTATGAATATCTCTATGATTAATTAGAATCAACTGTTAGAGTGACATACAGTTTGTAACTAAAATTGACAATGGAAATTTCAGGATGGAGTCGTTAACATTGTCAATAGTAAAAAATAATACAAAAAAAAATAAAAATTCGATAAAAAATATTAAAAAAAGTTTTAAAGTTAATATATTAACTTGCTTTATTGCAACGTGATGAACGTCTGTTAGTTATATACCCAAAAAAGCTCAAAGATTAAAAAGTCCCTAAAATGGGGCAAACACGCCATACTTAAGTGCTAGCAGTGTTTGCCAACTTTTTATACATTTCTGAAGTATTGGAGGGGGCATTCAAATTTTTCGTAACACATTTTTTTTTCATTTCGGACCTCACTCTGTCTCCCCCATGTAACACACCGTATTGAAAAAATGCAAATACCCTCCTCCTTCAATTTGGTTACGCAATGCTTTCAAAATTTCTGTCAGCAATTAATATAAGTAGGCCTAAGTTGTAATTTGCCAAAACACATTGAAATAGTTACAGTATTTCTGAAAATTTCATAAATCATTACAAAATTTCTCCTTTTTTTGACTTTTGTTTCCAGAATTGCAGCTATGATACTGCTGCAAATAGAATACTTTCCTCATAACAATTCAGATTTTAAATTCACAAAATAACAGGAGATGATCGATCACTCTTATTCCAAATGACAAAATTTACAGCAAACGTTATTTCAAATTTTCAATAATATATGAAAAATGTTAAGCAACAAGGTGCCAATTTACTCCCTCCTTCACATTCCCCCTCACTCAAACTGTGTTATGTAATATTTGCACGCTCCCCAAGAACAATCAATTGATTATTATCATTGTAAGGTCCCACATCTTTCAATGTTTTAAATAAATCTTCAAGTTATAATTCATCCACTTAAAAGAAACTATATCTTCCCACTGAAAAGTGGGTTTTTTAATGGGAAATTTACTCTCTTTTAGATGGATGTCAAGTATAAGCACATGCATATAGCCATTGATTTCACCATAATGAACCCCCAATACATGTATATGCCTATTTATTAGTGTTCCTTGCACTGAAAGACGTTATGAAGGCAAAGTGCTACTTGCTATTTCAACCAACATGTATAAAAAGTCCATAAAAGTTCATTTTCATTACGGCATAAATTATGCATTTTCCCCGAGAGTTATTTTGGCATAAGATGAATTAATCTGCTTTTATTTGGCTATTAATGGCGTTTATTCGGGGCCCAAATTGTCGTTAAGTGTACTCGTCCGGTAAGAGCTGCAGATGAAAAATCAAATAAAAAGGAGTTAGAGGACCCAGTAGACCTTACACAGTTTCCCCCACACATTATATATTTTGGCCCATTCTTTGCACTTTTTTTTAAAAGTGTGCATGGGGGCATCTGTTGTTTTGTTGATGGCTGTTCATTGGTGCAATGCTATTAAATATTTATACGCCCGATGCACTTGCTCACTTTAATTTGTGGCCATAATGTGAAAGTGGGGATCTGTATGCCTAGCAATTAGAATTATGGGGCATGTGTCGCCACTCTACATTTGACAATCCTCCCTTGTTGTTTTGATACAACATTAATTCTTCATTTATAACCAAAACCTGGGTGAATATTCCCCCCTCTCTTTTAGTCCCCCCCCCCTCCCCTTATACATAGGCTGCATCATGGTTGCATGCATGTGCCCCCCTCAGTACTGAATAACAATTTCTCATTTTGGTTTTTGCATCAGTCAGACAATACATGCATGTATTCATCGTTCATGCATTACGAGCGAGATGGAAATTACTCCTGCGTTGCACAAAAAAAAAGCAAATTAAAGGTGGACAGATTCTTACTCAGCTTTTATTACTAAAATGAAGATTTTTACTGCAGTTTTACAATATACTTGCAGGATTTAATATGGTGTCATTATTGACTTTTCCAGCCCACTTGACTTTATAGACTTTACGGGAATTTTTATGAAGTTTCTAGATGAAATGCATGAATATTTTATTACTTTTATGACAATTAGTTTTATTTACTAAAATTGTCTAAAATGACATTAATTGTACTAACAAATTAGGCTTAAAATAAATTAAAATAAACTAACTGTTACATCTGATGAGGTTAGATTATCACTACAATCTTCACAATATTGCACTAAGATTTTGGCTATATCTTTTCACCCATGCACTAAATTTCAAGTAATATATAGCAAGACATTTAATACACTTAAAAAAATAATGTAAAAATTAAGCCAAATCACTAGGCCTATACTTTTCATAACCTGAAAGACACCATGCTGACGAACAAAATTAAAATTCTACCTAAATTCACATAAGTAACAATTAAAAACAATTATGTAAATGATGAGATCCCTTAATCCAAATCACAAGAGCCAGTAACAAACTAATATCCCTTAGAATAGATATCACAGCAGTTACACTATTTTTAAAATTTTATTTTTCGAGATTTCAAAGTTTTCCAATTTTTTTTTATTACATGTATCTTGAGGCAAAACTTTTTCCCCCTTTCAACTTGAAACAACTTGAAATGCATTTCTAAATGCACAATAAAATACATTTCTTGATAAATTTATAAAAGGCAATAAAAATTCATTTACAAGATGCATTACACAATACTTTGAAATTGCGAAATGCATTTTGGAAGTTGTAAATAATAGACCTAATGTCTTTTATAATGCATACAGGGTGAGTTAAAAGTCTTAAGATTCCACTGAAATACACGGGATAGGATTGGGGAAGGGGGAATGTTAGGTGTCGATACTTAGCAAGTCAGGATATCCAATATATCAGTGAACTTTTAATTTTTTTAAAGGTCATCCCGCTATCGTCATCTCGAAAACCGCAAAAATTAGGGTAAACTATCTGAGTTAATGGTAGAACACTTAATTCCCACCAGACTTTTTACTCATCCTGTATAGTTACTAGTTACAAATATTCTATTCACTGCCCCCATTCGATATTCAATTTTGGTGAAAGGCAAGATTTGCTTATTATTATCATTATTTCATATTTTGGAGTATTTTTAGATTATATGATCACCGTGCTTGCGGGTTCGTGTGTGTAGGGAAAGGGGGGGGGATGGGGGAGATGTAGTGTGTTATTGGTTGCAGATGGGTTTGAATTGGTGAAAGAATAGGGAAGGAGGATCCACACCAATTGGGGGTCCCTATTTTTCCTTTGTGCTCTAAGTCCCTCTCCAAATTTGAAGCCAGCCTGATGATAAAGACGCAAAAGCAATGGCACAAGAGCTATTATCATGAATGGTTTTACCACGAACATCAACAATCCCATAGGGATAACATTTAGACTCCACCCAGCAACGAGTCATTAATCTTTTCCATTAAACTCCAAGTAGCTTATATTAGCAGATTATACAAGCGTAATTAAATAGTACTTCATTTCGAGCATCTGTTCTCTATTAAAACAATTGCTTCAGCCAACAGGCATTAAATGCACTTTTCTGTTTGAAAAACACATCTATATATGCCCAGGGACAATGCTCGGAGTTTAGATTAAAATAGATGAAATTGATACGTAAAAAGCCTTGCCTATACAATTCCAGATTCCTTGTTGAACAAAAGACTTGCTACATCACACCGATCAATAGTTGTGATAATTAATTTACATTAAATGCGTACGCCCAAAAACATACAAAGTGGGATTGGAGTGCATCATGCAAGTTTAAGGCTTTATTTAGCACTGCATCATAAAGTGAGAATAGATAAAAGAAAATGAAAAAAAAACATACGAAAATCCTTTTTTGCTCCTAACCTATATTATATTTTCAAATAGTTTGCTTAAAATTTCAGGATTTTTCAGGTAAAAAACCATTCTCCAGTTGGGGGCGCTCGCTCATTATACCCAAGGGCCTGGTCACTGTCCACGTATTGGAGATGCTCGCAAATTAACAAATAAATTTCAACATTAAAAGAATACTAGTGGTGGACAGTTGTAGTGCAGTAAAGGTATGCATTTTTACTATGCGTGGATGGGGTGCCCGCTTATTTGAAACTGCCTGCTAATTTTCAAATCTAGCCAATATACGAGCGCGTACTAGAGGCTACCAGTTTATTTGAATAGCCTTCCTAATTCAATGGGATCGCCCATAAAAAACGTCCGAAGTTACTAAGATTTTTAAGAAATTTAAATTGTTTTGAATTTACCTTATATTGTACATCTTCTTCGCCAGTGCTGCATCCTCCATTTGTTAGTTTAATATCATTTGCACAATACTTTCCGATAAAAATGACACGTTTTCTGTTCCTTGCTGATACCTGTGGGAATATAAATACAAGATAGTTAATAACTGGTTATTCCAAAATAAAAATACAATAAATAATTAATACCAGCAAAAAATGTGTATCATATGGACCATTGTAATTCAACATATTATGAACCATTCTAAGTAAAGCTATTTTAATTCACAGAAAAGGTTACCAAGATGCCTACCAGAAATGCATACGAATTCTTGAAACTTGAAAAATAAATTTATTATCATATTGTACATGGCAATGAATTAAAATAATTCTTGAGAGCAAATTAATCATGAAAAGTTATGACTTTATTATGACCAAAGTGCTCTCTATTTAAGGTTTAGTTTTTTCAATATCCTAAATTTACTCAGTATAATCGAATGATTAATAAATATTCAATATATTGATTTAAAAAGCCAAATTTCATTGTATAAATGTACCTTAATGCAGCTTCACAAATCAGTATTACTGCAAGTTGAATAGGGGCTTAATTATAATTTTTTAAAGCTTCAGTCAACACACAATTCATTTTAATTAAATTAATAAACTTTATAAGGGATTTCGATTGCACATTTATTTCCCCACAGAAGCTCAGAAGAAAGATTGAATTACATTTTAAAAATAGGCAATAATGGAGCCCATGGATAATCCACATCAAATTTTGACATTAATCCCACAGAAACCATATAAGCTTTCCTTTGTAAATCCATCTCTTTATTAGGTCAATATAATGAAAATGGCTTCCCATCTTAAGCTAACTTGATTGAAACAATCAATTTTTGCGTGATTCAATTGAGATTACAGAAATTTAAGTAGGCCTATACTCACTTTTTCATAAAAATTTAATTTTCTTAAAAAACTGAGCCAAAACAAGCTAAAACAGTGACTTTTAATGATATTTTGAACTATATATTTTTGACTATTTAAACATTTTTTACTATATTTATATATGATTAAGACGCTGCCTCGTGACGTCTTGTACACCTCCACAGCCATATTTTGTGTATTACCTTTTTCTGTTTCAATAAAACTAGACAGAACATGGATGTGAAATTTTGGGGAATGCAATTTTTCTCACTATATTGTCAACTGGTAAAACGTCTTTTCTAAGATTCAATTTTAAAACTGAAAAAATAGTAAAGAAATTCAAGGAAATTGTTTTAATTAAAATTTTTGATCCATTATTCGATTAAATCTTTTAAACCAAGTACAGATTTGGATGAACTAATTAGATTTGCAGGAGTTATCAATAATGGGATCGGTATCAACAAAATAAAACCTAAATTCATAAGATTTTTTTCTGTTAAAATGTCATGTACTAAAAGTTTCACGCTTTCACTGTTTAATTAGAAACGTTAATCAATCAGTTCTAAATTGGTTTGGCAATTTCAGCGAAACACTTTAATAATTGATGCAATCAGGAACATCATTATGGCAAAGTTAAGTTTTCCATTCTGCCATATATTATATACAGCCTATATAATTTTTTTGCTAATAAATAATGAGCTAAAATGCTACTAAAAGTTAATGTTATAAAGACAAAAGCTAATCCAAAAGCCTTGTACCATTATATAGACTAATTAATGCTAATCACCTGATCATGCTTTTCCGCTATTAATCAGGAAATATATTGCAAGTTCAGCCAAAATTATGAGATACATTTAAGACAGTATTTACCAGAAATTGCAAATGCATATATTCAGTCAATAAATCATTAGGCAATTTGCAAGTTAAGCCCAATTTATAAACAAGTAAATTTCAGTGAAAAGAGAAAGTCAAAAAGGTACATAGTAAATCCTGAAAAAAAGCAAACATAATTATCAACATTTACTACGCACTTAAAACTAACCGTATCTTAGGCCACAAATATGCACCTGGTGGCCACAAAGTCAACTTATTCAGAAACACCTCAATGCGTGTATGTTTTAAAGACAAGCATGCATCCACATGCATTTCCTGTGGGTTACTCTGACTATATACTTAAGAAACTTTGACCTTTAAAATATAATAAGTTGAAATCGTCGATTTTTAAACCAAGATTAACCCTGAGGTTTACAATATAACTTTTGATGGTGCAGTCATTTAGATGCTTTAATTATTTTAATCTTAGTTTTAGGTATATTTTATTTATCAATAATTCTAAGAAAGACCACACATTCACATGTATTTTGTAAAAATTTTCAAATTTAAACATTTCTTTTTCTATATTTACCTATAGGGACTTTGCATCAAAAGTTGATATAAAAATTATAAAACTTTATAATATGTCAAGAAGATTTAAAAATAGTTGATCCTAGTCCAATTTGAATACAGGTAATACAATTTAATGTAATGGGATAAAATATATTTAAAATCGTTTCTATTTGCTAATTTACATCAGTTTCAATGAAATATTATACAAATTGAGTCAAACAGGAACTTTTGCTTTTTCACAGATTGGCTAACTTGTTAAATTATTTGAGATAAAATAATTCAGCACACGCCCCATTTATATCAATAAACTGAGAAATTTATTTAATATTCCTAAAAATTATCCTTATGCATGTATAATAATTGGCCGAAATTCACCAGTTCACAAATGGAGGAAGTCATAAATTTACGCATATTTGCATGCAATATTTATTAAACAATTTTCGGAATTGTTGTGGGTATATGAAAATTGAATGTTTCCATATCTTGCATAATTTTAAATAAAAATTTAATTTATGCTGTATTCTGTGTGTCTTGGACTATTTATCCAACCCAAATTATACTCAAGTGTAAACAACACTGTTACAAAAATTTCGTGTTCAACATTTGCTTAAGTTTTAATTGGTCGAATGCATGCAAATACGGGCTAGTATTCCTCATCAAAATCATATAAATTCGCACCAAAAAACATAATTGGGCATAACTGACTTCTCTTTTGTTGAAAAGCTTGATTTGCAGCTCATCTGATAAGTAAGTATGATGACATTCCATCTCTCGTATATATTTAATAATTATAATTTTTTTTACAATACTTTTGCATGCATTATAATAAATTATACCATCTAAAAATATATTTTTTAAAATTTTTATTTTAAGAGTTAAGGGCATTATTTCTTGAGTATTAATAATTTTCCTAGAACTGGTGTTTGTGTAATTACTGTGTACAGCTCTCAAGCAATCAACCATTAGCCTTTCAACTACTTGACAAATTTAAAACATTTAAATCATTTAAATCATAAATGTGATTATGTTTATTTCCCCATTGCCATAGACCCCATTCAATAATATTCCCATAATGCACCATCTCACAAATGTGTCAGCCATTTTGCTTAACTATAAATGTTAGTTGAAAGTTATTCACCATAGATGGCGCAATAAGTCTATGGCAAACATGGGTACTACATTAATTTAAGTGTAAATGTTTATTGTAAAAGATTATAAGTTAATTTTGAGCATAATCACCAATTATAACCAACTGTACTAGTTGTACTAGGTTAAAATTTCGCTTAAATTATAGTCAGTAATAACAGCAGCTGTTATTAAAGTTTTCTTGAATTTTAGGAAAAATAATTAAATTGTATGCATATTTTAAGGCATGGTGAAGAAAATGCAAAATTTTAAGAATCCACCACTTTTTGGAAGCCATATTTTATTTTATTTTTGTGTGTAACACCCTAGCAAATTTCTAGTGCTGGTCTCAGGACCAAGCTGACACATTCTATGAAATAATAGTACCATGATTCGTGTAGTTGTAGTTTCTGTGTTAGTGCATAGATAAAACTTGATAATAATGCGTTGGATAACATTAGTTAAATATCCTCAAATTTACTCACACCATGACATTCAAACGACTCGACAAATTAACCTCAAGACATAATTAAAAAAATTACCAATTATTTCAATGAATAACTAAAAAAAATCAATATGGTTACCAAAAATGGCAGATTTTAGGACAAGTGGGATCCCTTATAATAATCGTCTGATCCGGTTCTAATCATTTTCGCATTACATTTCAGCCATACCAAAATGGACAAACCGGTAGACAACAAAGTTTTATTCAAATGGGTAACTGTGAAAGATGGTATTTGGGTACCAAGAGACAACGCAGTAGAAGGTGGTTTGGACAAGAACGGTAACAAAACGTTCGTCGGGAGAGCATTCGTAGCTCCAGATCTCATTCCAGGAAAAATTATTCCGTCTGATAATGCTTGCTACGTTTCTAAGGGAAGACAGGAGTACAAAATTTCATCGCCCTACCAAGTGCTGACCACCGAGAATAATACGAAAATAGCATGGGTTCCATCGTCCGATGGTGCCGAACCACCAACAGGTGCAGTCCAAGGGGGCACTGATTATTCGGGGGGGAAACCTTCTGGTGAAACCTTATTCATAGGAAGAGCAATGCACACCGACGGTACCTACAAGTTGGGCAAAGTTCATCTCAGTCACAATAAGTTCTATGCTCCCGTCAATGGAACTGAATTGTCCTTCACAAAGTATGAAGTGCTGTGCGTCAAAACCATTGCCTTTTAATGGTCAGGCAGGCATGCACATCTCATCAACAAAGTTTCATTTAGAATAATTTTAAAGGGAAAGTCTCACCTTGGAAACAATTATTTTTAAGATAACAACAGCAAAAAAATGATGTAAGGTTTGGAAATTGAAATGATAGGAGTAATAGGACTTACCATTTAATACAAATATTGTATTTGGAAACAGCGCGATTTTGGTATAGAAAATGAGTTGAAAATTAAATTTAGTAAACATTCAATTTAGGTGGTCTTGATCATATAGGTCAAGTATTCTCGGTTCATTTAAATATTTTGCTCCAGCTATTGCATAAATAACCGCCCTTGTGTTTCATAAAAGTGATTTTCTAAATATTTTTGCTGAAAATATTGCTCGTTTTTAATTAAAACAATCACTTGTTTCAAGGTGAGACTTTCCCATTAATTGCTTTGCTTTCAAATTAATTATCATCTGCGCTTGTAATCATATAGGTTTTAAGACACAAAAATAATTTTTTCAAATTATTATTTGTATTTGTGTAGTTCAGTAGTTACTTTGAATAATGTTGATGAAGAATTTCTTACATGTAACCAACTTTACCTTATAATAATAAAGTTTTTATAATAGTTATACATACAATAAAGTTTTCATATACTTTTGATCATACAAATGACCTGACACTGAATGGCCTAAAACTATGCAAAAATCAAGCTTTTCTTAATTCTGATTTGTCCATTTGAATTAACTAGTTATTTCCAATTTGAAGGCACTTAACAAGTTTTTATCTTTATTACCAGACTTTGTAACGTACCTTTTTCATCACTGCCTTTTTCCTGACTTTTAAAAACATTTCTGTTCGACTTTGCCTACCTGAAAATAGAAACAATCAAAAATTTAATGGCATTGTTTATGCTTTAAAAACATAATAAGCCTTCATTATACAATTCAAGATTCAATTTTAAATTTAAACTTGAATTAAACACTTAACTATTTTCATTTTACCAAATAGACTTCTAAATTTGCAGGTCAGTCAAATATTAAATTCAGGGATGTCCTAAACACGCCAACAGTTACTGTTTCAAGTAAATCCAATTTGAGTCACACACTGACTCAACCAAGTATGATTATTTTTAACAATAAAAAAACTCATAACAATATATTACAGGATGCCATAAAACTAATTCAGCACATGCTATATATGATAATTAGTGGATAAATGCATCACCTGTTAATTACCTTAAACTTCCCATATGCTAATCACACACATATGCAGTTGCAAATTTTAATATTCATTTAAATATAAAGTACTTATTAAACAGCAAGCAGCCAACTGAAAAAGTGACAATATTTATAAAGGAAAGTCTGTATTGGCAACGTGACCAGGAATGTCTCTTACGCTCTTCATCATAAAATGAGTGATGAAATCTTATTCTCTCACCTTTCCTGTAATTGTTGTAATAGTATTACGACAGACACTAATGAATTTAATCCAACTCAAACTGGTTATTCGTTCCTGTTTTAAGCAACAATGTTAAAAGTTCTCCTGTTCAACATTTCTTAAATGTTTTATGGGCTCACAGGTGAGGTTGGACTATTGCACACAAGCATTCCTTGGAAAAGCTATTTAAATTGGCTCTAGAAGCTCCAAATTGGGCATAATTCTTTTCTTTATTTGACGAAAAAGGCAGATATTCGTTTATCATGTAAGTTGGATCCTAATTTACTCATTTTTAACATTTTTGAAAGTTCTGTGGCATAACAGCTATAATTCTTTCATACACAATATACAAGAATATTTTTCATAACCTTATGGCAATTTTGAGAAATTTATAATTTTAATTTTAAAATATAGGCTATTGGGTGGATTTCTGAAATTTGGAATAGTGATTTAAGCTTAGAATAAACTTCAAAATTACATGTTATTTTTAAGTTTTTTTAATCTTAAATCACTCTTCCAGACTTCAGCAATCCACCCATGCATAGTTTCAAAACTTATTCACCAATCCGAATTAAGCTTAAACTGAAAAGATTAGGCCATTGAAAATACACTATCTGGTAACTAAGGTTGGTGAATGCAGCTGTTAGTAAACTAATGGTAACTAACAGTACAGATAGTTACATTTTGACAGTGGTTCCTGTTTAATAGCAAGACAACTAAACTTCTAATGTAGCCTTCTTGTTTTCATTTAATATAGAAAACCATAATGGACAACAAAGTTGTACTCAGATGGGAACCATCCGACGATGGCACCTGGGTTCAAAGGGAGCTGGCAGTGGTGGGTGGACAGGACATGAATGGGGAATTGATGTTCATCGGACGGGCTTTCAGGGAAGGGGATGTTATTCCCGGAAAAATTATCCCGTCTCATGGAGCATGCTATGTCTCTTGGAGTGGCAGAGAATACCGACATTCGGACTATCAGATCTTGACCACAGTAGATGCGGCGGAAATCATATGGATCCCATCCTCGGATGGTATGGTGCCAACGGGTGCCGTTCAAGGAGGTGCCACTTCATCAGGGGAACCCTTGTTCATAGGAAGAGCCATGCAGAATGGTTTCTACATGGTTGGAAAAATCCATCCTAGCCATGAGGTTCTCTACACTCCCTTTGATGGATCCGAATCGTCCCACCGACATTACGAGGTGTTGTGTATTAAAACCATTACATTTTAAAAGCAAATTTGAACACAAATCATAAAATCCGTACTTCAAATGTTAAATTAAAAGTTTGTAAGTTTTTGAAATTATTTACTAATGTTACAATGAAAATTTTATGCACGTGTAATTCTTAAATCAAACTTCATAATTGTGTTTTATTACCTTATCAATGTATTTCTTATCAATGTAGAACTTGATCAATTAATAAATATCTTATAAGTGCCATAATTTTAATAATTTGTACTCTAACGTTTGCTTTCGTGAAAGGGGGTAGCTGTTCTTCCTCTCCCATCCCCCCCCAATAGTTAAGCTACTGCATGATTGGTGGTGACTGGTAATGCATCTAAGGTTAGAAAAACTCCATGGACACATCACATCACAGGTAGGCTACTTTAAAGAAGTTATGGTACATGACGTCATCTCGTATAATAATTTTCAAACTTAAAATTCCCCATTCCCAGAGTAAAAAGGGTGGTATTTTGCTATATTAGTAATCGTTAAACACCAAAAATGTAAGGAGTGGATGTATTTTCTTACGACCATCCTGTATATGCGTTATTTTTTAGCAGCATAATGTTGTCCTTGATTATAATTGAATTATTAATGTGATTTTTCTCACAATACTGCTAGTGGGTCATTGCATGTGTTCACTTGATTACTTTTCAGCTCATTATATAGGTGTGCTAACAATCACAAGTTTCAACTAGCCACCCCACCCTACAAAAAGAGACACCATTGCCATATAAAGGCATACAAATTTTAAAAGGAAATTGAAATTATTTCCTTTTAACTCTTTTTCTTATTAAAATAATTTAGTGATTAGTGTTAAGCCTTGACAAATTGACAATTTACTAAATTCCTTTACTTGTGGATTTTGGGAGTCTTGCTTTCACGAAACCTGTGGACCAAGGTGCGTTCAAATATCACTTAACAATTACAGTAAGTAATTACAATAACAATTACATACTTGCTTCTACTTTTGAGTTGGCATGATGCCGACTTCCTTTGAGCTTAACTTGTTTTGAGATGGATAACTTAAGTATCTTATTTAAAAAGAAGGTACATTAGTCATCTCAAGACAGTTTAGCCATCTCAAAGGATTAAGTTGGCATTATGCCAACTCTCAAGCAGACGAGAAGTCATTAATTTGTAGTGTGTACTACCCAAAAATCGTTTCAGTAAGAAAAAATTCTCTGCCATTATTTTAAACATAACTTGTAACAAGGCGAGAGTTTCCCTTTAATTAATTTCACTGTATTTTATGCTCACAAAACATTACAGCTGTACTATCCAATTGGAAGTCTTCCAGTGAAACCCAATTAAAAGCATTATAAATAAGGACGACACATCCCTCATTAAAATCTAAAAGGTCACTTATCGGAAATATAATTAGCCGTTCTGATATACTGTATAATTACAAATTTGAATTTCATTGGATCATCTAAACTGGGTATACGAGCTTTTGTTGATCATTTCAAATGGAGACCTATACAATTGTGTAACTTAACACCGGCAGTCGGTTTTATCCTCATAACAATTAATATTTGTTGGGTCATTCAACACCAATGGGTGGGGGGAGGGAAGTTCTTCATATTAAAGATGATCCTTAATAATATCGTAAAGTGAAACCACTAAGCTATAGATTTTAGTCCATTAAAAGCAAGTGCATGTGACCATGCCAACAGATGGAGTTTGGAGGTGCATCATCATCCCACTTCTCAAATAGATCAAACATGAAAATCGGATTCAATTTAGAAACTTTATATTGGACCCCAATATCCCTACGCGTATAGGGGGTAAAGTATTTTCTGCCCCCCCCCTCCCTCCCAATAATGCAGATACATAGACCTCTATTATAAATTTCACTCAATGGACCACCCCCCCCCACCCCCATAGTTCTAAAAGGCTGCTTCTTTGACTATACGTGAACCCAAAATGAAGTAACAGATAGTCAATTATTCTGGATCTTTACATATCTAATAGTTTTATTGGGTCAAAGGAACTTACTTGTTAATTTTTTAATTAAATGTTTTGTGATTGGAAAATATGAGTTTTCAGGAGGATTTTATTGGTCACAAATACTACAGGGTACATGAAGTTAGAAAACGTTTTCTTTAACATTTCTCATTTTTCATGACTTTCCCTGAAAAACATTAACCATATACTATTTTAGAGTCAATTTAATAGTGTCGATTCATGATTGTATCATATAGGTCTAAAGAAAAAATGTCAATGGCCTAATGAAAATAAAAGAAAAATTATGACTTTTGATTGAAATGCATGACTTTTTATTACCATGCTTTTAAGACCTGTTAACACCATGTCCAAACCATATCAAGGCACATGCTCCTTCTGTCTGTGCTGTTTAATAAAAATTTTGAAACTTTACTTATTTTTTTTATTAAATAACTATAGTCAACATTGTTGTAAACATTTTGCATTCCAATTATTCCTAAAGTTTAAATGTTTTCCTGATCGACAGGTCATAATAGTTAATTATCGATGCATACATCGAAATAACATGTAAACCTAGTAGTTTTCTCAAAACTCTCATTGATTCAAAATGGATTTATGATATTAGTGCATGCAGTTATATTATATTCATACTGCAAGGTATTTTTCCCAAAAAAATCCCAAGAGTAGAGTGGCCTTTTAATATTAAACTTTATGTAGGAGGAAACTAATGAAAATGGCTAATTATTTTTGGTACACCTGTATAATTGTTGGCACGCCATTGTTCATACACCTTGTAATTAAATGAATTTGTAACAACAACAGTAATACTTGCCCCTCCTTTTAATTATTTACGAAATATAGAATTAAGCTTTTCTACAATTACACTAAATCTGAATAGGAGACACGTTGAAAAAAAAACTATTGCAATTCTATAGTTGTATTTATGGAAAAATTAACACTATATATATATATATATTACAAGCCTAATTTAATTGTGCACTGCTAATAATTAGGGTTGATATCGCTTGGCGTCAATTTGATTTGCGCTAACACCCATATTTTAATGATATAAAAAAATCCTGGAACAACTCAATAATAATAATAGTAGTAATAATAATAATATCATAATAATAGATCCTTTCTCATAATGCACACCCAATGGCAATATCAGGTTCAATTTCAATTATTAATATCAGCGTGATGAAGACTATAAGTTAAAAAAGCTTTCAAAAAATATACTATGATCAAAGAAAATTCGTGCATTTAGCCCGAGGAAGCCCACTGTGAAAAGTCAATAATCCCTAGACTCAGGATATTCATTATAAAATGCAAAAATCTAATCATGGCAAAGGCACACAATAGAAAAGTATGCAAAAATCTGAAAATAATCTATGCTTTGATAGAAATTTTTGTGACAATATATAATTGCAATAAGTAATTCCTGAATAGCAAATGGATTTTGCATGTGCTTTCAAATCAGAAAAGGTGTCACGTTGTAAAAAAAAATCAATTATGAATAAAATTAATATTAAAGATGCTATAGGATATATAATACACTCTAATACTTTTATGCAGGATAGATGTAAACCTGCTTGAATATTTTTATTCAAAAGTTTATATTACTTGCAGCATATTCATTGCTCTAACTTTTAACAGCACTTGCTGCCCAAATATATTAAGTTTTAACTTTATAGGGCTTTCCATAAATAAACGTTATAATTATCCCTTTCACCTATTTCATCAAAAATCATCAAAAAATTGAACCCCCCTCCCCCTAATATAATGTCACAAATCGAATTCCCCCCCCCCCTTCCAGGCCCAATGACGTTAGACATTGTTTGTGTGCATACCTCATTTGCTATTTAAATCACATTTTATGGTTTGATCAGTCCATAATGCACTGGAGTAAAATAAATGTAATGGCATTTACTACTAGGTTGCACATTTTTTGATTAGGCCTACATCATGCATTGTTTAAAACCATGCAATATTTGAAATGTTGGCCATCTCGAGTAGAGCCACGTTTTCAGCAGATAAGCACATATGCCCAAATGTAAGAATATTTAATAAATTATATTTTGATTCATGCATATAGACAAAACATTTCAAAATTATGTAATGTACCAATAAAACTATGTAAATTTTTGGGCTCAGCTTTCTTTAAAAGCGCAACAATTATGCATAAGTAATAAAGCTAGTAAATAAACATGCTCACAATGAGGAAAAAAAATATAATTGGACTATGAAATCTAATGCATACGTCCCTTTGGATATATCGAGACTACATGTATTTATTGCAATAGCAGATTTGGGTAATGCATAAAAGTTGAAGAACACCTTACATTTTTTGTACTAGTGGGCAATACCTGTTCAGCATACTAAGAAAAATGCATATCTCAAAATTTCAGAAATGATATGCATGTATTGCAAAAATAGCACACTTTTTGGAACAAAAAATAAATAAAATTGTTGCAAAATTCTAGCTAAGACATTGACAGTTTTTTTAACGTTCCCCACCCATATGTTTTTACATTATGTGTGTTGAGCTATATAATGTGATCACTACAAGTCACGCTAACATCTAAATTTTTCATACTTAACTTTGACAAGTATAGGCATTAGAATATAATGCACACTCTATATACCTATATATGCAGGCAAAAAAGAGAGAAATAAAAAATGTGCTAAAACAGCTCCAACACATATATGAATAAAATTGTAAATATATATTAATTTATACGTATAGTGCCTTTCTACTGAATTTATGCTTAAAAAATGGAAGCTTTTAACGGTAAAAAGCTGGCAATACAGCCCTAAAGTATAACTTATGCACTTGCAAAAAAATATAAATATGTAAAATAATTCATCACTTGAAATGCTTTTATGCATAAAAGGTGTGGAAAACACTTTCACTAACAAAATGGATACCAAAAAAAAATACACTTGAAAATTTGCAATGGGATTTATGCAAGAAACTAACAACACGGTGAAATGTATATATGCAACATTTTTTTTTAACTTTAGCCTACAATTTCTACAAAATATTATTTCGTAACTAAAATAAATAAATAAAAAAAATTGTATTGATAGCCAAAAACATTTTCTCTAAGTAGAAGGGAAAATAGAAGTTGACCAACAAAGAAATATACATTTTAATGTATTTAATTACCACAAATTAATAATCAAATCAAAAGGCACCTAAGCAAATTGCAATACTATATCATAAATACTGAACATGATCAAAATGCCTACGCTTACATTATGCACTGATTTATGAGGATTATATAATTTGTACGTAGTAGTTTATTTACTACTTTCCACAAAATGTTAATTTTTTTTTTAAATTTCATCGTTTCTCCACCCCCCCGACTCCAACCAAAAAAATGGTAGGTCTATACTTAGGTGAAGTATACCAGAGTAAGCTACATAATCACATAATCAAATAACTGAAGAGCTGAGATTAAAAACCACATGAATACATTTCTTTTTAAAATAATTAAGATACTTTAAAAACAAAACATTGTAGCAAAAGTGTTCTATCTGGACAATAAATCAATGAAAATTTGGGGTAAAGATAGGAAAAAGTTTTTCATTTTGACCACTGAAGGTTAAAAATCATACCAAACCACAAGTTTCCTTCTTTAAAAATTAGTTCAGAATTTTAAAATAACTAATTTTTATGCAATAAATCTGGATAATGTTTAGACACATTTTTCTCAAAACAAGAAATCTGCATCTTGTGGTTTTTGATCTCAGCCCTAGATCACAGCTTCATTTATTAATGATGCTATCTACCCGGTAAGTATAATAATAAGTTATTTTGTAAGAATGCGTAAGTTTTATACGTATGCAATTTACAATGTTGTTAATTTGTTTAAGAACTGTGATTCACATGATTGTGCCTGGCTGCATGGTGTATACATGAAAGCCCTTCAATGCGACACAACATTAGTATACATTATTCATATTGTATTGACCTACAGAATCAGGGAAATTGTGCCCCCTTCTGGCCCCCTTAGCCAGCAAAAATGACCGCCAGTATCCAGAGAAAATTGCCCTCCCCAAAGTTGTAATATGTGATTGCCCTACGGCCCCTCCCCAAAGCTGTAATATGTGATTGCCCTCCCCTTAGCAAAATCCTGTATCCGCCCCTGAAGTCTTTAACTATTATAACTAATCTGTTTTCTGATACTTGAGGGAGGAAGGGGGGGGGGGCATTATTACACACTGACCCTTAGCTGACCCTAATAAATAAGTGAGAAATAAAAACTCATTGTCTGTGACAGCTATGTGGTGACAGGACATGATGCCCACGCACGTGCACAAAAAATCCAGAAAAAGCGCATGCAAGCAATAATGTACCGAGGAGGTTACATAATAAAATAAGGTGAATAATGGTGAATTAAATTGGAAAGAAATTCGTTAATAGGGATTATTTGATGCACAAATGCACAATAAAAGTAAAAAAAAACTTACAATCATAACAAACAAGCCGCTATTTGATCTTCAGAAAATTCGCCTTGAAACACGCAGAGAACTAGCAGAAGCGTCATGAACATGCAAGGACATTTAGCGCCCTCTATCCAACCTTTACGATAACTGAAGGTGAAAATGGCGACTTTGCTACCAGCAGTGAATGTTTCTCCGCTTATCCGAGTAAGTTTTGCCACTTTTACCCAATTATACACTGCATAATAAATGAAATGTGTTATGTATGCTTACGTTGTGTAATGGAAATGCAAATAACGAACCCCTATGTGTTTACTATTCGTGTGCTGATTGTGTGTAGGCACTAGGCCTCCTTATGTGATCCTTCTTATGCATAAGACGGATAAGAGTCTGGATGATCGAGACTGGCCTCCTAGCAGCTTTATATATTCAATCTTTAATAGGAAAATACTATTTTTATTTTCGCAGTTTGGCCGATGGACAGCCTTAATTTCCGGAATAATGTGGGGAATACACAGACATCGTGAGTTAATAACTTTAATGCTTAGGATTATTACTGCTATATTTATGATCATTGCCTAGTCTGTGACCTGGACAAGGTAGTTATAATACACTGGAGCAGGTACATGTATCACTAAGCTTGTGGGATCATCTATAAATCAAGTGAGGCATGGGTTTACACTATGCCCAGTCAAGGCCTTAGCTCAGGGCAACTGTAGCTAAATGGTGGCTCTAATCTATTTTAATTTGTTTTATTGAAATATGCAGGTTAAGCTGAAAAATTTGCATTTGTGTGGTGAATCTGTTTATTGTGTATCTTTATGTTTGAAAAAGTAACTGTGATATCCTGCAAGCATTTCTAAGTGTATCGAAAATTACAACAAGCTTACCAAATATTAAACAAGAATTTGATAACATTTTTGAAAGTACTGACATGCATTTAAAAATTACAAATGTAGATTATGATCTTGCTTTTTAAAAGTATTCATATTAAGCATAAATTGTAGTATTTAACAAAAGTAGTTGGGCATATTTATTTACATGTCTAATAGAGCATATCAGGATAATTATTTGGTAATATTACTAAATAATTATACACTAATACCTACCACAGCATAACCATACAATACCAATGCAATAAATAAAAAATACCATGACATACCATACACTAATATCATAGCTGTGCTATTTATCACTGCAATGACATTTAAGTGTATGAAAACAAATTGGTAAAACATGGCAATTATGGACTTTTGTATCCACTTCATTTCCTGCTGGGTATATTACATTGCTTTCAAATTAACTCAAATTAAATCAAACTGAAAATGCCAAGTTATGCAGCATTATGGCTTCCACTAATTCTAGGTTTCCTAAGTTCAAAAATTCGATTAAATTTGAATTGGTGAAATCCATGATGCTAATGAAACTTAGCATTTCAATATTTGGAAAATTGGTAGGTTACTTTAAAATAAAACTAAGCTTGTAGTCCCGTATGGGGGTCTCATCAAAAAAAATAATAACTGGTTGTTTGTTTAGTACCAATCAACAATTTTTTTTTCATTTTCGTATATGCACTTCTAAATTAGCTGCTATTAAAGTATATCTTCGAGCTTCGTATAATGCATATGACTGAAAATATTTTCCTGTTTTAGGTGTTAACACCAAGAAAGAAAATGCTTATCAGGAGTATGAAGCTAAACAGAAAGTGGTTAGGGATGCCAAAGCAGCTATCGAGAAGAAACGAGCAGTTAGAGGTAACTACCACTATCCCTGACCATTCTAGATCAAAAGTTAGTTACACTTTATAAAACAAAATTTTTTTTTTGCAGAGGAAATGCTGTATTTGGCGAAAGAATCTGGAGTCAAAATCCCAGCTGACTTTGAAGAACGCTTTGGTTGAATTTGAGGGATCTAGTCTAAAATTTGGCAATGGGACCTGTAGATAAAATGTATTATCATCCTGTAAGCAGTTTAAAATAAAGCGCTGTTATAGTCAGAATAAGCATAGGCTGTGCATAATTTTAAAATTTTAACATCATCATATATCACATACTGATTGATACATTTATTTTTTTACATTCAAGATTTCTCTGCTTCTATCTTTCCTATCAAAAAGGAAGAAACCCTACATCTCCAAAATAGAAGAACTCCAATATTAATATTGTTAGATTGCTAAAATAACCAATTAAATCATACTTTGTTGTTTGCATAAAAAAAACCATTTAAAATTTGCTAACTAATTTATTAAAGCTAGGTCACCTGTCACTCTTGACTCATACTAATCGACCATTAAAACATAATGGTTATCAAAATTAATTTAACTTTGAAAAAATACTTTTGTTTGCCTTTTTTGTTTCGGGTAAACTGAAATTCAAAAGAGCAATTAGTTATAGGATAAATTACCCACTCCCCCTACATACAGCACTGTTTACAGACGTTAGCAATCCAACTGTCTCATCAAGTTCAAAATACTTCCTACTTCTGCTAGTCGACAGTACAAATGTGCATACCGTAGCTGCGTTTGCATTATTTTGTGACTACTAACTTAACTTTATAAGGCATCATTTACAAGCTAATTACGTAAAGCTAAAAATTACCTCAACAAACTTCAATTGCAAATATCTCTTGAGAAATTGCCCAGAAATGCTCACAAAATAATGTAAATGCTGATTAAATTTTTTTTTGTCGAAATGAAGAATTCTATTTAATTCAACTCAATACCCTACGATCATCACATCAAGATGTTATTTGGTAAGGGGGTTATCCCAAAATCAGAAAAGTCCCTCCTAATCTATATTAACGTATGTTTCTGATAATAAATTGTTCTGTTGCGGTATCCAGAAAATATAATATCAGGTAAGACTACAAACTAATATTTTAAGAAACTAGACGATAAAATGTTTATTATTTAAGTACTGCGACGTTTTGGCCTTTACATGCAGGGCCATTTTTAAGCATGGTTTTAGCATTTAGCACGAGTTTCTCGACAAGTATATTTTAAAAGTTTTCGATTAAATAATGCTTATCTAAATTTGGTATGCAGAGTTTTTATTCAAGTAGGAATTTATGTGGAGCATTGAAAACATTCAAAACTCCCACCAAAGTAGTTTATAATGCATGAGGGGAAATAACAGCGCTTTGGCAAATGGAAATAGGGCTGCAATTTTCATTTTTCATTTTTTGCATGCAAGCCACAAGGGATAACCCTTGAACTTATTGTTAAATATCCTAATTTTAACCTATCAATGCCCTAACTTACCTAAGTAATAATAATAATAATAATAATAATTTCACTCGCTGTGCCCTAATCGGTTGTTCTTTTATTATTTCTAATGCAATTTCTCCATCATTTATTATTTCTAGGACAACAAATTCTTGGTGAATTATATTCAATAATTATTCTATCAGAAATAAAATTAGGATACATTTATCCTACCTTTTGAAATAAAAGATTCAAATAATCTGAGGTTATAATTTCCCCATGCAGTGCCAATCTATATTCAATTCTATTTAATTTTAGTCAAAACTATTTGCGTTACTACCTTAAAACTAAGAAGATAATGAAAAGGGAATTAAAATAAGACAAAAAAAAAACTATTTCAACAAAATCTAGTCTTAAGATTTTAAGATTATTAAAAATTAAAAAGCAAAAACACTTCCCAAAAGAAAGTGTTTGCATTGCAAATAAGCAATATTATAATCTATGAGAAATAAAGAGTAAACAACTAGAGAAAGTGGATTGCAAATTAAACTGCTCTCTAAAATCACTTCTGCTGATTAGCTTTATTTAAATCCAGGCAAAAAAAAATAAATAAATAAGTGGATTTATCAAATTCAACTTGTATATCAGATTATATACATATAGGAGTCCATTAATTCCTAGAAATCATGGCATTTATATATTCAAGTTAATATCCTTGGCTCGTTAGCTATGCACATTTATTAGCATTCGTAATGTAACGAACTTCTATAGACATCAGTTTATGAGAACCGATTCCCGAAAATTAATGTAAAAATGGGGAAGCTGGGAGACGTTTTTAGTAAATGCAATTAGCTTATAGGATGAAATATTAAAATGAAGTTTCTTTTAACTTTCCAGTACCACATTAATAATGCAAATTTAGCTTTAAGGCCTAGATTATATGTGCACATTAAGTATACGCTCGTATTAGTTAAATTCTGATAAAAAATGAATCATTTTTTAATTAAACTGAAAATATCTATTAAGCATATATCTGATTAAAAATGGCTGCATGTTTTAGTCTTATGCCCTTGCTTATCAATTATTTATTCTGGTGTGCCATACATACATGTACTTCCTACAATGATGATAAAATGAGGAGATTTTACATAGAAAAATAACACCTCTTATAAATCCAATTTTTAAATGGAATTGATTCTAAAATATGTGCAATTACCCTTTTAAAGTTCCTACGATATGAGAAGCCATAAATAAACTAAAATTTAGCTCCGATGCTTAAAGGGAAAGTCTCACTTCATACAAAGTTATGTTTAAATGATATAAGCAAAAATGTTAATATGAGAAATTCAATTGTTATGTTATGCATGCTTACCATGAATAAAAGAGACAAAGATATTTTCTATTTACTAGTAGATGGCGCTAAATATTTCTGAGAGTTTACGATTCAGTTATTTATGAAATCAGGCAATTTGGCGCAGCCCATGTTTTTACATAAAACTTGTGATTTCTCAGTAATGTTAAGTTTAATCTCAATATTATTATTTTATTTCTAAGTTTTGTTCTAATGCTTAGTAAGCTAGGAACATGCAAATTTATGAGTAATTATGGAAACTAGTAAATTTATGAAAACATGATTGCGTTTATTAAAATTCCCTGACTTTCCCTGAACAAATCTCTATTCCCTGACTTTCCAGGTTAGTATATGAACCTTGTAATAGCTGGAAATCTGTTGAATTAGTTCTTTACAAGTGCAATATTAGCAAATTTGAGAAATTTCGTGAACATAAATAACATAGGTTCGAAAATTTAAACTTTTATGGTGGTTCATTGGGATACCTCAAACAAAATAAAAGTGATATTTAAAAAATATAAAATAAATAACATTTGTATCCTAAAAAGTGCTTTTTAGTTTACAGGTGTGGGTTTTATTTTTAAGTGTAAGATTTATTTTGGGCAGAACATTCTTATATAAGAAATGTTATTATTATGTCGAATGAGTTGCCTACATGAGCCACCATTCAAATTTAAATTTTTAAGCATTTCAACATGTACGAAATTTCATAAACTCTTTAGTAGGCTATCGGGATTTTGCAAACAAAGTAATAAATACTTGAATTTTTGATGGGAAATTTTTTTTTTCTGTTTATTAGACCAGAATTTTATGCAAATGTTTTTATTATTATTTTTTTTTAATTTTCTGCAGGGTCCCTATAGTTTGGTTGCCCATGCATTCAGATTTCAACTCTTATTATAGACCCTGTGAGCGCATGATTGACTTTTTCCTACTTTTAATAATCAATTCATTTTCGAGGTAAACACCATTAAACCGCTTTTCAGTCTCCTATCTGATCAATCCAAACATTCCAATTTGCATGTCAAAAGCGGCTATGGAAATTAGGAGCTATTGAAATTGATATTCAAAAAGCACTGGGTAAAAGTGGATAAATCGATCAAAATGTAGACCACGAGTAAACACACGCACATTAAATCCATTTACGCTTTTGGAAATTGGCAAAATTATTCTACAGGAAAATTATTAAGCCTAATTAAATGTTAACACGCCCGCATGCAATCCCGGTTGCAAACTAATTAACGAAGACACATGGAAATAATACCGAGCATATAACATTCCCCCCCCCTGGTCTCCACAGGAACATATACATGCCACTTGCTGCCCTAGGGTCAAAATATTTAAACCTTTGGTGGACAGTGCTGGGCATTTAAATAATAGGCAGTAATTAGGAGACTGGCCTATTAGCCGTTATAATTATGCATTAGTTGATCCCTGGTTAAGTCTCTATGGATTTCAATTGCAAGTGTGAAATTTATACTTCTACCCTGCTGAAAGTTCTTATAGAAACCAATAGACTTGTACGTATAAGTTTGTATAAGAATGTATTGGTTTCTATTGGAATCAATGAGTTTTAATTGGTATTGTATAAGTTTGTGATTCAGTACTTATAAGTTTCTATCAGAACCCATAAAAGTCAATGGTAGACTTATACAGACCAATATGCAGATTCAATCAGTGAATAAGTGACTTATATGAAGACTTATAGACTTATAGAAATATTTGAATTTGGCAGTTACTTATGACAGTTGAGACAACGCATGACTCACTTAAAGTGTTGGTTGTTTGTCTGCACAAGTTAACGCTGCTAGATGCAATTAATGGCAGCGAGGCCTACATCAGTATTAATTAAAACTTAAGTAAAGTCGGATATTTAGCTGAATTAAACATATGCTCCGGTAAGTTAATTAATTAACATATGCAATTAAAATTGTTAT
>JAQIXP010000480.1:0-25581 GCA_034700285.1 Proteroiulus fuscus
GCAATACCTTATGCATGGAAAAGTTTTGCCCCTCCATTTGCCCACCCATTTCTGGTGAGCTGGCCAAGGGCTTGCGTTTGCCCCCCTCTTATGTTAGGGTTGTTGTAAGCTTTTGGGCTTATTTGAATCTCTGGTGCTAAATTTTTAAAAGCAACCTTCAATATTAGCAAAAAACCTGAAGACATTAAATAAATTTAACTCATCAGAGCTATCCTGACTTGGTTTCTGGCGTATGTGCCAGATTGCCAGATCAGATTGCCAGATTGCGGAGGCAATTGCCACCGCTGTTGAGGCAATTGCCACTGCTGTTGAGGCGATTCCCACCATTGTTGTGGTAATTGCCACCACTGCTGAGGTGATTGCCAGTGTTGCTGAGGTGATTGCCACCGTTGTTGTGGGGGTTGTCTGCTGCTGTGGTGATTCATAGGGCCTATATTTCTGTTCCTGAGGGCACCTTAGCCGCTGATGTGGGGGCGGCGATTGCCACGGCTGCCTTATTGTTGGCAGCAGGACACCATGTGGCAGCGGCAGGATGCCAGGGGGCTGCAGTGGTTGTGCCTGTGGCCGGGGTGGTGCCTGTGGCCGGGGTGGTGCCTGTGGCCGGGGTGGTGCCTGTGGCCGGAGTGGTGCCTGTGGCCGGGGTGGTGCCTGTGGCCGGAGTGGTGCCTGTGGCCGGGGTGGTGCCTGTGGCCGGGGTGGTGCCTGTGGCCGGAGTGGTGCCTGTGAGCCCGGTGGTGCTGGTGAGCCCAGTGGTTGAGGGGAATCACCCATTTATTAATAGGCTGCTGCCCTGCAAGAAAAATTATTACATTTTATGAAATAATTCGGGGAAAACAAAAAGGGATTTTTAAAATTAAATATTGCCAATTTTTGCAAAAGCATTTGTAGGCCTATATTTCTTTTTCAAAATTTGTATTTTTCTCCCGATTTTTTTTTTCTACAAAATGTAATATTTTTTTCAAAACATTTGAGATAATTTTTTACTAAAATGCATTTTTCTCTAAAATTCTGCAGGTTTGTAATCCTACCTAATCTATAAAGCAGTTATAGTGTGTGTGTGTGTGTGTGCCTTGAGCCCATTTTCCCAAAAAACTACAAATCAAAAGTGCCTCCCAGCCACAAACTTTTTTATAATGATGCTCTCGGTTACCAGCGAAAAACTCACATTCTTTAATGGTTTCTTCACCATTCTTAAGAAAACTTGCAAAAAATGCATTGGCTTAACATTGAGATATATATAGATACACTTTCTATGTATATATATCATAAATTTTGTAGAATTTTTTTATGTGCAAAGGTTTTTAATTGGAATTTAGCTACATGCATAAGTTCTTTTTTTATCTATTTGCTTTTCACTGCGTCATAGCCTTTCACATTTTACATATCCTAACCTTACGAGCCAATGCCTATGAAAGTGAGTGATCCAGATGGCGCTTTATTTACATTCATATATAGTATATAGGAATACTAGAACTACTAATAGTAATTATAGTAAACTATACGCTCGCTCAATCTTTACATACATGAAATCCCTACCAAATTGTTCTCTATAGACCCTATGCCAAAGCTTTTATGAAAAACTGTAAGGTGGCATTTTATTTAGACTATGATTCTCCATTTATCGTTCCTTTCACACGGTCTCATAGATTAATTACTATTTACATGATTAAAATAATGTAATTGTTTCAATTGATACCCTGTCTTAATTTTTCATACTATTTTAATAACATGTTACATTTACATTGTTTTGTTTTTTTTGTTGAGCAAATAATTTTTATTTTTTGAGCACCGAATGGTGCTCGGTCTTGATATTGATTACTTATAATAATAGCATTTTTAAAGGCTCTACCCCAAGTTGCACGTAATATGTGGACGACCCCATAGCTGTTATAGTTAATTAAATGAAATAAGTTATTTGACACATGTTTCTATCAATTTTGTAGTTTAAATTCCTTAACACTGATATTGATTTAACATGCATGTATTGTAGTGATTTTTAACATGTATTGCAAATGGAGAAGGGTTATTTAGCATAAAAATGTATTAAATGTTCCCTTAAATTCTGAGGGGCCTTAAAAGGTATCTACTGTAATCAGTTTCCAAACTTTTAAAAGAGTATGTCCTTCAGGGTAATATAAGTTTTCAATAAAGGTCACCTTTAGTTTTTTGTTGCTTATTTTTGTTTTTTATTTAGTGTTTGTTGTCATTAAACTTGACATTTCTGAAATGCTGCCTGCAATTTTAAATGAATTATGATACATTTTCACTGTGACAAATATTATGCTAACTCAGTTTGACACGAATTATTGAGTGAAGCTTCTTTCAACTCTTTAATTTAAATATATTGTAGGTTATAGTCAAATAAGTCAAATGTTTCAAAAGTAGTCCTTCGTTGTGTCTAAGTATATATACCATTAAACAATATTGAACTGGATTAGCTACGCCTAATTATTTTGTCCTTAATGGTATGCCTAAAACTTTGAATAGCATTGTTTTTTATTTAAATTGGCTACATGCTTGCTGTCACACATCTTGCATTTTGATATATTCACTTTGACAATGCTAAATGAATTGTACCTGGATTGTTTGGAAAGCATTGCGTCTTGAATTATATATACAAATATTTGGTACTAGAGTTCAAATTGATTAGAAATTCTTAATGTGTTCTCTAACTATTAAGAAACCTAGTTTAATTAGTGACATTCGTTTTATTAAGCTGTCAGTGCTAGGCCTTTTGAAGATTCATAAATATGCATTTTTGGGAGTTTGGGGATTTCCAAAACCTACCTTTCTTTGATTTTGTTGACATTTGCCCTGTTTGTGCTTAAGCCAGGGTTGCATGTTAATAGGTTTTAGGGTTTTTTTATTATGATCATTTTTAATTTCATAGAAACAATAGTATAACTACTTATGTTACATCAGAGCGTCAATTCTTTTCGATCATTTTAAAATACCCAAATGAAAGAAACATGTGGTTCCTATATAAAATACTCAAAGAACTTTGAAATTATCTAATAGATACAATACCACTATAGCCTTTTGGCAATGAATGCCTACACTCACTACCTCTACTTCTTTTATTTCTTCTGCAATTTACTAAAAAAAACATGTACTAACAGTTCCAAGTCTAAGCCTTTCTTGACAGGACAAATTCAGTCAGTACGAGGAAGTACTCGGGTAAACCGACTATGGAGTAGCTAATTGGCGGGCTAGAGCCCATAACCTTTTCCTTCAACCCAGTACCAAACACCCAATTACTAATCTTCACTAGCACTGCTAGTAGCCGTGCAGATCGAGAGATCTGACGGAGAACTGTTGATTTATAACGACTTATGCATCCATTGTGTTTATCATCCTTGGTTCTTAGGAAAATGTTGACCGTTTATTAAATTATGTATAATTAATTGAATATATAATTGGTTTAATTGATTGTTGACAACCTTAATTCTCAGGTGATATCTGTTTTTGTTTTTGTGGACATGATCATGTATACTTATTATGGTCCATAACTAGGTTACCCACAAAACTACAATAATATAGAACTGATGTCATTAATTACTTGACCTTGCTCGTCTATGAGCAAAAATTGCTGGAAGAGAAATTGCCTAATTAAAACATTATAACTTATTCTAACTGAAGTTGTAAACTGTTTATTGACCAAATGGACAAGTGGCCTCAGCATACATACATTATACATTAGTATTTAAGAAAAGTTTAATATTCATCTTTTCCTATGCCTATCCACCATCTCAATGAAAATGCAGCTAAAGTTAACTTTGGCCTTAATTCTTGTGAAAAGTGTAAGAAATGTTTTGATATGTGGGTTGACCAAGTTGTCAAGTTATGAAACTAGAATTGAACTCAAATTAGCTTGTTTAAAATTAAACAACCCTATAACCAAAATATCCAAAGTTTTTACCTGCCAGAATTGTTAATGATTTATTGTCAACTTGTGATATGTCATATGGATGGTCATTGATTGTCTTTTAAAGGAGAAGTCTCACTGTGTAACAAGTGATATTTAAGTTGTTCTCACTTACTTGGTATGAATGGCTGTGACAATAATAATTGCAACATAGTTTCCATATTGAAAAAAAGCACGACGTTTGTGACAAATGCATGTTAGTGGCCATTTTTTCATAGATTTCAGCAGACACGGAAAGTTGGTGGCGCCCTCTAAGACATGCATGTTTAAGTGTTTCATGAGAGCTGATGCATTTTATTCAGTAGAGGGCGATGCATACTGTCAGTATAACGGTGATTATTCGGGCTTTTATATTTTCAACCAAACTCATGCATTCAGGACATTTTATTTATTGGTGGGTTCAAATCAAATTGCAATTTTCATGCCATTCCGAATTTTTCATGTTCTTCCTCTACAACTCACTTCTTATTAGTGGGACTTTCCCTTTAAGACTTGTGCATTAGCCTACACAGTCTACACTTCATGACGTATGCTATGCATTGAATTACTTATGACATATTCTCAGTGCTCCCACTTGCAACAATGGCTACCACACATAAGGATAATATTTTTAGCTTTTTATTTATAGTATAATTAATGAACTATGTGCGGAAATTTAATGATTCTAATTTTGATAAATTGCTATCGATGAAGGGTGATGTACAAATAAAAGCATGATAATTTTATTATGTTTTTAATTTTAAAATGCTTTCTTTTGAAAATTTTAATTTTATGACTTATTTTTCAGAATTTTGTTTTAGAGCCAGGCTCACAAGTATACAGTGCATGGAAGGAGCCTCCTATTCCAATTTATTTAAAAGTATACGTTTTTAATATAACTAATAGAGATGAGTTTCCGTGGACAACGTCGAAGCCTGCTGTCCAAGAAATTGGCCCTTATGTATATAGGTAATATAAATACAATTTTCATTTTTTTTTGTTTTATAAATTTGTATTTGGAATTACCCACTCTTTGCTGAAGACTTTGTTGCTTGCTAAAGTAATGAATAGAGGCCCTTGAATGGGATTCAGTAAAGCATGCCAGTCATAGGCCTTATAGATGTAATAAATAAGAATTTTATAAAATATTGATACCAGGCGTCATTTTTTATTCGAAAGTATAACTTCCTAAGGCTGATTGCCTTAGTATTCTTACCAACGTTGCAGGCTGTATTTATAAAAATTTTAACTTGCCTAACCGCTTTTAGGTAGTTTTATAAATTATTAATCTAGTGCCATCGGCCATAAGCTATTTTTGTATGTTGTTTAATTTGAATGTCATTTTTTATAGAACTTTTTACTTTAGTAGAAGAAGTTAAATCATTTCATGTTTCATGCTAATCTATGACCGAACGTCAACGTTTTAAACCTTATCAAAATTGTTATTGTTTGCTACAATATTAACAATTCTTCACGTAGTTTTTTGCCAATTTTTTTTACAAGATAAAATATACAAAAACTTATGCTTTAAAATGTCATAAAAGAGTGAAAACCATATAGAGATCTTACATGTATATAATGTTATGATGCCAACAAAAAGTTTGCAAGTTGAAAAACGTGAAGGCATTGTCTCATACATGTTAGTTACTTGGAAAATGTTTAAAGTGGAATTATAGGTAATAATTACAATCAGGTACACACCTTTATCAAAATCAACATATACTTGTATCAATCATTTAATTCAGGGGCAACCATTTCAAAAAATGCAGTTTTTATTTCCTAGAAATAAATTTTTGCATTATAGCTTACTGTCAAAAGCCATGGTAATTATCCACAAATGACGCAGTGAAGCCTGTCTTAATTTCAACTTGAAAGTGTAATGATTTTTATTATATTGACAGCTGACAGGCTAAATAAAAATTTAAAGATTCTAAAGTATTTATAGAAACTTATTGACGTCATTGTTAACCTCAGCTTGACCAAAACGCTGTTTTTTGGTTATTTGCCTTGAACCCAATAATTATTGGGCATCTTCCTTTGTAGCAATTGCTACTTCAATTAAGTTTTTGTATTTTTGAAAATTATTTTTAAAAATAATCATGTGGTAAGGGCAATGGTTTTGCTTTCACTGGCATACTGGATCATGTTTTCATTTATTTTGGAAATTAAAGGAATAACAGGATATATAAAAATCATGACGTTATTTGAAGAAAAAAATAAAATCCCAATCATATTTTATTAAAGCCATTGACTTTTAGTACTAAGAGTTTTAAGAGTTTATATTTTGATGTAAACAACGCCTAGTCAGTGATAACCTGTAACTCATAGTAAGCCAACGAAATGGTCAGTCAGTATAGTAGAATCCATTTCTATGCTCCAAAGATAGTTTTTTTTGGTTTGGTTCAAGGATTATGGTCGAGAAAGGATTATTTTACCACTTTCTGATTTTGTGTATTTACCATGCTTTCATTCATAATTTGATCGAAATAAACGATTTTTTAAAATATTGTAATTGAAATAAGCTGATTAACATTAATATACCTTGTGGAATAATCAAGGGAATTAACTTAATCTGTGCTTTTTTATTTTTCAGAGAACATTGGGATAGGGCTGCAATTCGATTTCATGACAATAATACCGTATCATATCGCAGAATAAGAACATTTACTTTTATGCCAGAATTATCCGTTGGGACAGAGGAAGATATGGTTACCACTGTTAATATGCCTGTTTTGGTTAGCATTACTTTTATGTGCATAAACAACGGTGGAATGCTTAGTTAGATGATGTTTTTGAATTTTAATGAAATAATTCTATTTTCAATATTTCAGGCTACAGCTTATATGTTCAAAACGGCTGGACCGTTAATAAAATTTGCAATCACTTCTGTTTTTCACGTTCTACACGAATCGTTTTTCATACATCGAAGTATCAAAGAGCTTTTATTTGATGGCTACGATGATCCGCTTATTAAAGTTGCCAGAGAAATTTTTGGATATTATCCTTTTACGAAGTTTGGATATTTTTATGGGGTAGGATTAACAACTTTCAACTCTTCACAGCTAACTCTCAACAGAAACTTTTTTCCAGGCGTTAGTTTACAGTGTAAATAGACATTCCATAATAGTTGTACGTGATTTATAATGTAAAATTTAGTTTAAAAACAAATTTTAAAATAAGTGATAAATGCTAGACATATATAAGTCATTCCATTGCCCACGTGACAATGAGGGCGTGCAACATAGTTTCTTAAATCTATATGGGAAGAATTTCATATAATTCTATATGAAAAAAGTTTTTGTACAATTTTCTGCAGAAATCAATGTAAATTTTCATGCAGGAATTCGACATTTAGTTCTGAAATTTAATTTATGCAGGCATTGACATATTTATTTTTCATGGGGATATTATCTTCAAATGGAGCATGCAGTGTGTTTTGGATATAAATTCAGGAGTTATCTATTATTAGGTATACTGAGCTTGCTGAAGGCTTATTTTTTGTAATATTGGGATACCATTAACTGTAACTTGGGCAAATGTGATATGTATTGAGTGCACCATAAAACCACACGAATTTACAATTTATTTTCTAGCTTATAAAACACAGGTATATAAAACAATGCGTCTGGCAAAAATTTGCTTGCTTGGTACCATTTCTGTTTAAAAAATCTTATCCATGCTAACAAGTTATTAATTTATTTCTAGAAAAATGGTTCTGATGATGGCCAGTATACTGTTTTCACTGGCAAATCCAATGTTGCAAATTTTAACAAAATAGATAAATGGATGGGCAAAGGGTAAGTCACGAATACTGATTTATTAATGGATATGTTGGTACCAATTCCAATGTAATTAAAAGATATTTATCTGTCACATTTTGGTTAATTGTAATTCACAGCTCAACGGATATTTGGCCATCTGAATATTGCAACATGATTAACGGAACTGGTTAGTTATTATAAATTCATAGATTAAAATTTTTAATAATAATGTAATGTTTTCTCAAATGTGATACAATTTTTTGTTTTTTTTTTAATTTGAATGTGCAGATGGTTCTTTATTTGCACCACTTCTTCAGCAGAAACAGCAACTAGAAATATTCGTGTCAGATTTTTGCAGGTAATTTATTAACCTACATTTCTGTTTCAAACTTTTGAGATAGTAATAATATTACTTTTAAGGTATTTGCAAAAGAATATCAATTACTTGTAAAAATGAAATAATAAGGGGTAGAATATGAAAATACTCAAAACATGTAATTCAAACTTCCATTTAAATTACTTCCATAATACCACGGAAATTTGGTTAGATTTTAATTAACACAAAATGCACATCATTTAGTAGTATGGTATTATGCTTGTTTAATACATGGGAAAGCCTTTTAATATTTTTATTAGTATTTGAATTCTTATTGAAATTACGTAAATGTACTAGACTCCATTGACGGCACCATTTTGTTTTTATTTACTGTAAAATTTGCTGGTTATTTATTGTGTAAATTCGTGGTACATAACAGTCAGGGATCGTGCAAATATTACGTAACACACTAGGGGTTGGGTGGGTCCTTTTAAAGTGGTACGATTTGTTACAGGGGGTACGTGGGTATCTATAATTGCATTAGCTAACATGTTTCATGCAATTTATAGCTTTAAAATATTCATGTCTGATTAAATTAAAAAAATTCACTGAAAACCTGAATACCCAACAACACTGAATCTGATCATACTGTTAATTTATGATGTTTATCTGGCAGATTTTAAAGGGGGTAAACAAAATTTGTAACGGTGTGGGTGGTCTGAAATGTGTTAAAAGGGTATGGGTGGGTCTCTAAAAATGACCGAAAATGCATTATGTAATATATGCACTGCCCTTAACCACAAAAAGTGGGTGACGCCATTTTCTGGATTTTAAAAATTGCCTTTGCTGTTTTCCAACAGGTCATTTAAGCTTGATTTTGTGAAAGAAACGGAGTATGACGGAATTCCGGTATTTGAATTCGAAACTGAGAAAAACATCTTTGATAATGGTACACTTGTGCCTGGAAATGAATGCTACTGTGCTGGCAAATGTTTAAACTCCGGAGTCTTCAATGTCAGTGCTTGTAAATTTGGTGAGCTCAAAAAACGGTTTTTAAGATAATCTCAAAGCAATTAAAATTTCCAAAGTACAGATTCATTATTTCATTACGTTTTGTTTTTCTAAAAAAATGCAGGTGCTCCGGCCTTTGTTTCATATCCTCACTTTTACGATGCAGACCCAAGTTATTTGGAACAGGTTGATGGTCTTTCGCCCAACGAGAGCAAACATTCTTCCTTTTTCTTCCTCGAATCTGTAAGCTGTTCTTCCATTTTTTAATATATACCTATGGGAGCGTTCAAATATTATGTAGCCCAATTTTATGCACTCTTAAACCCCTTCCCTGCCTCCATGTGACATATAGAAATATAAATGTTTACACCCTCTTCCCACCCCACCACATTACGTAATATTTGAACACTCGCTATACAGATACAAATTTTCTAAATTTATTTTTTATGTTAATAGACGACGTCACTTCCTGTAAAAATGGCAGCACGATTCCAAGTAAATGCATATATAGAAAGGATTCCTAGATTCACGTAAGTATTTTTTCTGGGAATATTCTCACAGAATTATTGAAAATTCGGTCGATCCGTGTTGCTAAAATGTTTTATATGTTATCTCTAGGTTTTTTGATAAAGTTAAAACAATGTTAGTTCCACTCGTTTGGTTTGAAGAGGTAAGTGACATCGTATTCCATAGTTTCAATTCATTACTAACATGTCCATGCATTTTAATTTGAAGGGCTGCAATTTTCATGGTAATAAGGAAGCCTCCATAGTTGCACTTATCCTTCATGAAAATCCCATTTTTGCTTGAGTTTTGCCTTGCATAATCGGTGCTCTTTCTAGGCTGGAATTGGTTGTATATGCATGATGCTGTAAGTGGATAGTTTTTATATAAAACACATTTGAATATGTAATATTGTTGTTACTAGGAAAAAGTAGTGCTATGTTTTTTAATGCTCAAGCTTTAAGTAAGAGGAGACATTTTTTACATGGTTGGCAATCATGCATAGCAATCATGCATAGCAATGGTGTTTTGCGTGTATGCCTAACTGCTTACAAAAAATTTAGTAAAACCCAAGAAATGAAAGGTGAAAATGTGTGTCTAGCCTGAAAGATTGGACACGTTCCTTTTAAGTTGTAAGCGTTATGGTTTATAAATGAAATGCTTATCAAAATGATGTGAACGTCACATTGACTGGTTAGTTTGCTATGGTTTACAAATGCTTTCAGTAGTTGGCATTTAAATCAGTTTATCCTTTGTTGGGTTTTACTATAGTTGTAGTCATAGAGGGTTCTAGCATTAGACCTGCCTTCTATGTAAAATGGGAATGATTTTTGGTAGTTCTTGGAGAGACATGCGACATACATGCACATTTCCCAATAATTGACCTGCTTTTGCATATCTAGTTTTAATTTCTATATGTTGAATTTAATGATACAAGTTTATATCGGATTCCCAGTACAAGACATGCAGATAGCATGCAATGCAATCTGACATACAGCCTGTAAAACAGCCTAAAACAGGTTTTTTGTACTTGGTGCTGTTGCCAACTTACATCCCTACATGATTTCTGCAGACAATTCAATTGCTTGTGTCGTTTCCAAATAATTCCTGGAATTTTAATTTTCTGTGAGGGTCTAGTGACATGTAAATTTCTGAATTTTAGCTCAGCATTTTATGTTCCACTTGCTGATACAGGAGTCATGTGACAATTTACTTAATCGCTAGTTGCAAATGTGACGTCACGTGGTTTTTCATTTGAAGGACATATCCTAAAGTATCTGAAAATATGAATTGTCTGCCAGACATCATGTCACATTTAAATATGGATGAATACTTATTTTATGTCCTATTGGGAAAAGGAATACTTTTGCAATTTCATTCCGATTCAAAGGCACTTAATTTTGATAACATTTTTATTCCAAAATGGTACTCATTTTGGAAAAAAGATGTTATGAAGAGACTGCACCTTTGAAGAGTATGAGGTGTTTAACTTTGCTTATGTGCATGGAAACTGACTGAGCATGTGGCTTCTCACTCCATGGCTTATGGCTTTGCTTCAGCATATTAGAAAAGCATTGTTTTATTTCATTTAAATCTCTTTGATGTGAAGAATTAAGGAAGATGTACTTAATTCGTTGTAGACTGCTGAAATCGATGCAGAGTTCAGTGCCATGATTAAAGACACCCTTCAACTTCCATTTTACTATGGCAAAGTTGTGACGTACGTTCTGATGGGCATGGGGATGATTTTGGGCATCGCCTGCATCTTGTATTTCGTTGTGTCCAATAAACAGGACCGTGCCAATAAAGTAGTAGCTCCAAAATGAGGGGGGATGAAAACTATAGTGCCTTACAAGAGAGAACTGCAAATTGAACTTTTTCGATTGTGATATACAATGATATTATCGTGAAATGGACACTTGATTTCGTCTTCTGAAGTAATTGGTCTTTTGCACGTTTCTCATCTAGTACTTTGCCTCCATTGACCACTTCGCTCAACTCAGTGCCTTACGAAATCAGTCCATCGATTTGAAAATGTCTCCAATAACATTGTTTTCTTCCGTCATTAATCTGAATCTTGTCTTTTTACAAAGCTATTTTTATATGACAAGTGGCTAAGGAATCTGGAATATCACTGCTTGTTGGGTTTTTTAATTTCTGTCTTAGTGGAGAAAAATGATAATGAGAAAATCTGGGCAAAATCAACTCAAGCTCAATGTTGCAATGGTAATTAAATTGTAGCTAGATTCATTCACACTTTTGTTCTTTCATAAATACATTATTTATCTATGAATCAAGGAAGTAAAAAATGGGATTTGACCCCTTAAATTGGGAAATTCCGTTTTTATTCTTAGAATCTCTTTATTCGAGGCTGCTCCAGAGTTGGCTGATCCCTTCTCTGAAACTTTATGGCAGCACATGTAGTGAAGCCAATGCTTCATCGAAAATATCTTCCTGAGCTGCAAGTTGATTTTGCCTGAAAATCACGAGGACAGCATTTAGTTTTCGGGAGTGCCATGGATGTGTACATCAGCCTTCATCTGCTTTAGTTATTTATTATTTCATAAAGTAGTAAGCATGCAAGACTGGAATGAGTGATACTGGTTGTGGCCCGTTTACGATGATTCTTCTGATGAACTATGTTCTTCCGTTATTTTAATTTTTCTTTGTATTTGGAAAAACAACATAAACCAGCTGAATAAGCTGCTATAGTCAGATTTATATTAACGTGTTCAATATTTTATCACCTAGCAACCAGGACGAAATCTGCGAACCCAATGAAAAGATACCTTTACATTTGTTCTGGGCTGAAATTTTTTCACTGGGAACAGCCAATAATTCTATAACATTTTTTGTTTTGGTTGCTAAGTGGTCAAATATTGAATATGTTAAGGTTAATCAAACTATAGCTTGGTACCCATGGCCTCGTTATGAATGAGATAATCTGGATAAGCATTTTTGCACACGACATTCCATATTTGTTGATTTGTTTATTTATTTATGTGGATTGACTAATGTGCTTTGGCTTTTAACTTATTATTTCATGCTTTTTCTTGATCTAAGTGATGTTTGCTTCTTGCAGCAGCACTTACGGTTAGTATTAGTTGCACGAGAAACTATTTTCAAATCTGCTGAGGACATATTTGCTTGGGATTTTTGAAAACAGTTTTCAAGAGCAATATTTGCAGAATTCCAGTGCCAGATGACCCAGATCAATCCTGAAATCTTCCTATATATTTGTTAGTAGTAGAGGAGACTTATAATCATCGCAAACTATGCAATTCATAAATTGTTATTATTCCACAGTATTAAGAGCTACTAATTGGCTGACCCCGTCAAAAAATAATTGTATAATTTGACCCGTTATTTAGTATCTGTTGTTGCTAATTGATATTAATGAAAGCTTTCTTAGTTTTATCGTGTTGAAAACGTGTTGTTTGGCTTTATATTTTTAAGAAATTTCAGGCTGAATATGAAACATCAAACACAAATGTAAATAGTTATCGTCATGCAGTATTTTATGGAATGCCTATATTAAATATTAAGCCAAATAATACATTTCATCAAATTTAAACTCATGAGTACTCCAGGAAATAGTGCCTAATCTCGAGTTTAAATTGTTGCATAGGTCCATAATTATGTTATATGAAATTGTTTAAGAGGGCTGTCCATATATGACGTCAGTCACCAATGGGGGAGGGGTGCTGGACCATTTCGTACTCCCATTCAACTTTAAAACAAATGTATGTTAGGGGAGCTCCCATATCTTTTTTATATTTTTGTTAAATGTCCCAAACTTTTCCAAATTCTTTACAATTTCCTTGATGTTCTTTGTAAAGGGCTTTGAATCAAATCGTTGTTGGAATTGCCTTCCTTATTATGGGGTGAAGGAAAGGGAACGTAATTTTGGGATAGGGGCTCTTAGGGTTTTCTGTCTAAGGGAGATTGAGGGGGTGGTCAGAAATCTGTCAATTTCTTGACATCCTTTATGGGCAGTTCCTGATTAAAAGTTGAAAATGCTCTTTAAATATTTTAAAAAATATTTAGGATGATTTATCAGTATGCCTAGCAATTTAATGCAAGGTTCATTAAGACATTTTGAGCATTTTCTTTTCCTATTTGAATATATTTAAATATTCTTAATGAATTCTGTGAATATCATAATCTACAGCAACTATATATATCACACTAACATCATTATGGTGATAATGGGGTTATACATTTATAAATTGTAAATATTAGCATAGTAGTTTGCCAAGTTCCACACGAGCCTTTCCAGTTTTTGACAGAGTTTATGAAGTGCCAAATTAATTGTTATTAGAGTCTCAAGTGCACCATTTAAGAGTTATTATTGAATATAATCCTAGGATGTTTAATGTTGGTCTGGATCAACGCAGGTTAGATCCTATCAGATCCTGTTACTTGGCTCATGTTATTGGACCGATTGCCCTGAATTTCCATTGTCATAAAATGGGCAAATCTGATCACTCATTATATTTTTTGTGTGTCCCAGCATCCAATTTATCTCTGGATCTTGCCCCTTTTTTGTGAAGATTGTATGCGTGATAGACATTGTTATTTATGGAAGTTAACCCATATACTGTGTGCAAGAATCTATTCAAAATTATTATTCTGTTATTATTTGAATTTGTAAATAATAGGTAATTACCATAAAATTCATTCCTTAGAATCAAAAAGTTTTGGACAACTTAAGATGTTAGTAAATGTGCAATGTTCAACAATTTCTTAACAAAAATAATTATGCAAAAGTTAATTCCACGTAATAATCCCATATAATGTTGCTATTGAGAAATTTGACTGATATGTGCTTCTTAAGAATGCCTTTCCATTATATTTTACTTCTTGACACTTTATTACTTATGGACATGTTGCCTTGGCCAAAGAAATTAATCATAACAGTATTTTAACTATGGACTAGCCACTGTAGAATTGTTAGTTTTTGGACTTCATAACCAGGAACCAGATTTAAATCAATTATAAAAAAGGCCTTAATTTCGAAGTTTATTTTTAATTTAAATAATAAAAAGCCATGCTTGACGTTTATTGTTCTCAAATATGGCTTTGTGTGAAGTTTCTTATTTTGCAAATATGATGGGTGGATTGCTTAAGTCTGGAATATTGATCTAAGATGGGAATAAACTTCAAAATTACATGTTATTTTGAAGTTTATGCCCATCATAGAGCATTACACCATACTTGATCAGTCCACCCGATGAGTAATAGTTTAGTTATATCTCAAGCTAAAATCCGAGCTAAAACGCAATTTGAACCATTTGACATAAAACTATGCATTTGACCGTTTTTTAAAAAAGAATTAAAATGCTCAAGAATTAAGTCTTTCAAGTGCATTATTATATTCCTTATATTTTTTTTGCAAATCTCAGGAATTATGCTTAAACTAGAAATTGAAACCATTATTGCCGGTATTTATGTATAAAAATATGAAGATTTTCAACTCATCAGTGTGATCTTTTCTGTTGAACTATGCAATTTTTAGCCTGCATTTGCTTTGGCCCTGACTGACTGAGATTTTCAACAGATCTTTTATGGAAATGCTAATTTATTAATCTCATTTCTTAAGGTGACAGGGAATTGTTGGCGATCTGTTTTTATGCAAAGCAAAAAAATCAAAAAAATAATGTACAGGGTTTTGATTGTATAATGTTGAATTTGCATTTGGGGAAACTCAAATAATTGTTGCATCTTGTTTGTTTTTCGATATACACATAAAATATATCTATCATTAATATTTTGTATACTGTTTTCATTTACTGATATTTCGCGAATTTGTAAATTTACTAGCCCTACCCACTTGCAGGGTTATTCTCGCGATTGTGACGTAAAAATTTACTATTTTTGCTACAGCACAAACTTTCTTATAATGCAATTGTCATATGTTTACAATTTTTCTAATTGCTGCATAGCTTAGTGTAAACTGTTCTTCCAGAAATTTTGTTAATGTAGTTTTAATTATTCGCGAATAAGTTACATGTTTTAGCTTAATTCATACTGAAAGAAAAACAATTATTGTATTGGTAATATGGTTTGAAGATGAATGAAATCTAAACACGCGTTTACTAGATGATTACATTATATAGTTTATAAGTGCCAACGTCTTTTATTTTTTTTATGTAGGCTTATATGTACCTCTGCCCAATCAAGACAATAGAACTATGCCTTTTATATTTTCTTGTTAAACCTTCTCATTTAGCTCACTTGTTAATTTCACCATACTTTTACCATAATTCTATCATCAAATAAGAAAAGAATAGAACAACTGAATGGTTCAAAATAACATTTCTTCCTATGTTCCATTAAACGCTAAAATTATCAATTTTAACACAATTTTGTTTTAATTTATATTTTATTACAATATTTATTATTAGACTTTGTGCCATAAATCCAAAATAAAATTTATAGACTTAAGAAATCTATCTGAAACTTAAATCTTCCAGTCTCAGTTGTAACATCTTTGATTGGCGGAGTTCCATTCTATAAGTTTCCCGCCAAAACATAAGTTGAGTTTTGAGCTTTCTAACTTGCCTTGTTTTAAGTGAGATAAATTATGTTAAGTCAATATTGCCTATAGAGTGTAACGTGGGGCTACAATAATCTGACATTGGATAACTTACATTAAAGTTAATGTAAGTTATCCAAATTTTCCTAAGCGGTGATTGACTTGAAGACTTGAAGCAAACTAATGACTGAGTGTGCTTAAGTCATATTTTTCACTTAAATTACTGTCAAATAATTCACTTGTTAGTATATATGTGGGCTGTGTTGTTACACTGATAACCTTTGATTAATGCAAATGCCGCAGAATTTGAATCAATGTTAAGTTTTTTTGAGGGAGGGGAATTGGGGAAAATTAGAAACAAGAAGAAAGAAGCAAGTGGAAAAGAAAAAGATCCAAAGCAAGTTTATTTTTTTCCCAGTGGCTTGCCATTAACAAATTTCAAACATTTATTAGCCAATTTTATTTCAGTCGATAATCGGCAGCAAGCCTATTTTACAAATTGATAAGATTGTGTTGGAGGTTTAATACGGAAAATGTAGGCCTGGTTGACAGATATGTGTAAAATTATCTATGGTAACTATCTATGACATGTAAAACAAATACAAAAAAACTAAAATTTGAACGGAATTGGTAAAAGCAGTTGCAAAATGTAATTGCATATACGGATGCTATTGGATTATTTCCGTTTTTTGAAATTATTGTCATTATCGATGTTAGCAATTAGAATAGTCTTGACAAATCTGAATTGGAAGAACTAATTATGGTGGCAGTTATTATTAACCAACAAGTTTGTTTGGTTACCTTCTTCGTGATAACTACTTTGACAACGGTAATCTTTCAACTACATTTTTTTAATCAGTGTTTTTTTCCATTCACATTTAATAGACATTTTAAGCCAGAAGTGTTTATTTATATTTAATACGTCCATTGAATAACATGTGTTATAAGTTAAACATCTAAAATATTATATATGTATTGTAACACGCAGGCCTACATTTTTTAAGTTTTCAAACAATTGAATGGAAAAAAGTTTTTATTGAGTGATGTAGTGATAATGATGATTGAGTTATATGGGAACGTTCATAAAGAACGCCTGGGCTCAGGAGTTGGGAAGGTTACCCAGGAATGGACAGCTCTGGACGAGAGATAGTGGGGAGGGTAGTTTATAAGTTTTGGACATCTTTTGGTGAAAAATTTGCAAAATACTCTCAACTTCCTTTATGAACCTTCCAGGGACGCTCACTTCCAGATATGCAGATACAAGCTTGCATTGAATTGTATTTTGTTTTCTAGAATTGTTATTCATCAGGTGCTCATTTGTTTGGAAACTCTGGCATTAGTACCTCTGTAGATGATGTTGACCTTTTCTCGGGCAGTGGTTCGGGTGAAGAAGACTCAAATTCTGGAGAAGGGGACCAAGTACTAGTTGCAGTAAGCATGGCATACTGGATCGTACAATTTTGTATTATTTAAATCTAAATTCTCAATTGTTTCCTACTGCTAGGTCCCAAATGACAAAAGTTATACCAATTTACTCAAGGAGGCAAAAGCTACTTATGATAAAGAAATTCAAGAACTCTTAAAGGGCACTAAAGACCCGAGAAAAATTGTCAATATATTGCTTTTCCAATTTGATAAGAAGTTTCAACTGGCCATCAATACTTCAGATTTGGTGAATATATGTATTTATAATACTTTTAAAATGAAGTATTTTAATGGTCTGTGTGAATATATATGATCTTTTTGTAATACATTTTTAGATAGGTAATGAGAAATACTTTAGCAAGCAAATGTTGTCAATGGAGGGATTGGGCTTTTCAATGCTGGATTCAAGTCTTGATGTTGATATGGTGGAATTTAATTATGAAACTTTAAGTAGGTAACATCCCATGTAAGATTATATAAAGAGTAGAAACTGCAGTTAGAGAGGATTATGGGGACTGGGGTGTATTTTTTCAATGTTAAATGTCATGAATTTGTAGTAAAATTTTAAAATTATAAAATCCAATTTGAATTAACTTGTGACAAGTTCTGCAGATTAGTGCATAATCATCAGATCTATGCATTTTTTTTGTAAAATGTCATCAGTTATTTTTGAAGGATTCAACATGCTGTTTATAAAAAGCCAAGAAATTCTATAGAAAATACATCATTAACTCTGTAGAACCCAAAACAGATTTCTGATAAAAGTATTTTGTATGAGAGCATTGTTTTACATTAATATATAAAACAGCAACGAAAATACTTTTCTAGTGTATTTAAAGCATTGTATTTGGTATTTTATAGAAATGGAAGTTCGCAGAAATGTTGCGAAAGGGTTCAATACTTTATTTCCAATAAATGCCGGAAAAAACGAATCCAGCATTCAACTTCCTGAGAAATATATTACCAGTATAAGCAGTGGCAAGAAAAGTATTTCTGCAGTTTTCGTTTTATACACCAAATTGGAGAATTGTTTACTAGAATATAGCAAAAGGTAATTTTTTAAAGTTGCTATATTGTTTTTGAGCTTTAAATCTAATTTCACAGTTTTCATAGATGTTTCAAAATATTGTAATTCATTCTAAAACCATTACATTTCTTGCATTATCGGCAATAATGTTTGTTTTTAGAGCTAACATGTCTGTAAATTCGAACATAATTGGTGCATCAATGTCTATACAAGCAAATCTTAGTTTTGCAAAAGGTCATTTTGTTACCGTTAGACTTCCACATATCAAACGGTTAAATAAAGGTTTCACATCCACTTGTGTATTTTGGAATTAGTGAGTACATTTTTTGTGTTCATATTTGTATTATGTACATCATTAGTTTGGCTAAATACAGTTTTAATTGACAGTGATACTGTGGCATGGGAGACTTTGGGATGTGTGAAAAGTAACCTAAGTAATTTGGATATGACAACATGCCTTTGCGACCATTTAACGAATTTTGCTGTCCTGATGCAACCATACAACACTGAAGTAACTTTTTTTTTTTAAAGGAAAAGTCTTAACTTGATACTAGTTATTTTTAAAAAGATGGAAAATGAAGAGCCTAGAAATTGAAATCGAATTGGGCTTATCATTCAGTAAATATATTTTTTCTAAGACATTGATTTGGGGAAAAGCTTTTTTGTGGGACGTATCCATTTTTTATAAAAGTTAGTGATGCCATCTACTGATTTTGTTGGCCATGTTAAGAAATCAACACCTAATTATTCCATATAGAAAAAATGAAGCCATCAATAAGCACATTCATTAGTTTAATTTACTAACGTAATTACCAAGTGGCCCCAGTCCTCTTTGTAATAATATGGCATCCTCCGTGTATTTTAGAAAAGTCATAATTTCTGAAATTCTGAATTATTATGATTATGCTGAAAATATTTTCTTTGTCCTGCTCAACTTTTGTTTTTTATTTTATAAATAACTTGTTTCAAAGTTAGCCTTACCTTTTAATTATTCTTTAAGTTTTATTTTGTAGCTATATTTATTATTATTATTTTTTGATAAATTAGTTGTCTCAAGATGCAGTTTTAAATTGGATTACCTTTGCAGGAAGCAGTATTTCTATTATTTGTCTAATCTTAAGTTTGGTCTGCTTCTTTACCATAAGGTTAGAAATTAATTTTAACATTAAAAATGCTACAAAATGCATACCGGTATATAGCAAAGAATTTACAAAAAGTAAATGATTCAAATTTAGGCAGCTGAGAGGTGTTCGAAATGTCATCCATATCAATCTTAGCATGAGTTTGTTGATTGCTGATTTTACCATTTTGGCTTCGGTGTTTTATGAGCAGGGAGGAAATGCTACAGTATCAGAATCAGTTTCAGAAGTAATTATTGTTGTCATTGATTAATATAAATTCTGTGGATCAATTTTCAAGCTATTAGTAAATATTTTACTCCTTTTAGGTTCCTTGTGTAGTCATGGCAATTTTGCTACATTTTTTTTACTTGGCTTGCTTTATGTGGATGGGATTGGAAGGATTTCACATTTACCGATCACTCGTAATAATCCTAACCAAGTCTCAAGTTCGTCTGTGTCTGTACTATTTATTCGGTTATGGTTCGTAAGTATTTTTTTCTTGATAAAATACCTCCCATTTAGTTCCGTTTTTAGTTATTTGTTGATTGTTGGGAATCTATAGGCATTCCTGCAGTCGTTGTAGGCATTTGCATAATACTAAATTATATGTATTTTGATGCTGGAACAGTCTATGGCTCAACTAAATCGTATGTAGTTTATTACAAATTTTGCTTGTTTTTTGTTCATTTTATTAAAATGTTTGCATTTTTTTCTGTATAGTTGCTGGCTATCTGGAAGTTCTGGATTCTCATGGACTTTTGTAGCATTTGTCTTTCTTATATTATTGGTAATGTATAATATTTCATAGCTTATTTTAGTTGTTTTGAGTTTTTTATATTTTAAGTATTTTTTTGTTTTTATTTAGTTCAATGCTGTTGTATTTTTCTTGGCATCAAATGCAATAACGAGCATAAAGCGAATGAAGCCACCCAATGATAGTATGGTTAGAAATGCTGAGCAATCAAGGTAAAAACACATGCTTTATTATATATTTTTGTTTCGAATGGGGGACATTCATATATACCAAAAGAAATTTTAACATTACTATTTTATAATGAAGGAATGGATGACTTTCGCATTTATTAGTAAAGAAGTGCTAAGTGCTTGGCATGAAGGGTTTGCTTTTAATTATGGCTACTTTATTCATTGTTTATTAGAAAAATTCCAAATGCTCTTAATAATTGTATGAAAAAGAATTATTTCTAAGTTAAATTCGTTCACTAGCTGTTCTCACTTAATTGTAGCAAGTGGATCTGGCATTTGGTGATATTACATCCATTGTTGGGGCTTTCATGGTTTCTTGGATTTCTTCAATTTAACCAATTTAAGTTCGTTTCATATTTATTCACAATTTGCTTTTCTTTACAGGTAAGTTTTAAAATGCACTTTTTTTCTAAAAATTTTAATTGCATCATTCCTGAAATTGCCAATTTGACTTGTTGTGAATTTACTGTATACATAGGGTTTCTTTATATTTCTGCTACATTGTGTAAGAAATTATTATGTCCAGATAGCATTCAAGGGAATGATTAGTAGAACGATGTATTCACCACAGGAAACTGGAAGTCATGCAATAGTTAGTGCTGTTTGAAAGATTTCAAATTTATTTGAAGAGATATTACTTAGGAAATGTGTTTCTATGTTTAGAATACTTATGGATCCTCTATTAATCCAGTTTCTCTAAGTTTATGCACTCCATCTACAGTAGTTGTTAGTACTGATGGCTCTGCTGCTGAAAAGCAAACTCTAATGGATCGCAGAAAACGTAACTTTCTTTCTTAAAGGGGAAGCAGATCCCCCTAAAAAACTTGACACAGGGCAATAAAGTGAAAAAATACATTTTCCTAAATTTCACAATGATGTTATGTCGAGTTATTTATTGTAAAAAATTTTTATTTATAATTGAATAACAAAAGGATAACGAGAAAAACGTCATCAGACATTCTGGCAGCACTTTCCTTTTAGTGCATGATTGAAGGTGCTGCCTCATGACGTCCTTCAATCTCCACAACAAACTTATTTTTGTGTAGTTACTTATTAATTCAGTTTGAATTACTATACAGATCGTGGCTGTGAAACTTTGGAAATGATTATTTTTCTCACTACTGTACGAAAAATATAAATTATTTATTTATTATTTATTTATTATATATTATATATTATTTATTTATTATATTATATATATATATATATATATATATATGAGAAAAACTACTATTATTCTCTACTATTGTGCGTTGGTAAAATGTCTTGTTAGGGTGATCTGCATGCCACTTTAACATAGTAGTATGTTAAATATTTGGAAATGCACATTATATTTATTTTGATTTCTTAGGCGTCAGCAAGAGTGATAGGAAAAATAAAAATACATTAGTTGAAGCAAATGAGGAATCACTGTAGGCATGCAGGATTGTTCACTGAAACTACTGCAGTCAATTTGGAGAAAATGTAATGAGTTTTATTGACTCTACTAAAATATGCATATGGTTGCTTCCACCAGTCCACTGAACCAGTCGATGGTTCTTAAGAATCCTGATTTTCTATATAATGTTATATTTATTAGACTTTTAAAAAAGCAATTGATTATATAATGGTTTCTACCATGCAGATCATAAATTCATAAAAGTCCTACTTTGTCAAGCTAATAAGACATAATTTTTATCATATGCTCATAAATCATACATTTTGTTTAATGCCCATTTGGGCATTTGGATTTTTAGTAGGCTATATACTTAACACGTGAATTGAACCAAATAATTAAAATGTGTCAAATTTTTAGTGTCATATTATTAAAGCTGGTGTTTTTTAAAAATCTATTTTGACATTTAAGTTTTTAGTATAATTGAAGTCTGCATTGTAGGCATATTTTGTAAATAAAACTATCAAACAGTCATGAAGACATACTTTTTTATCAACAAAGAGTCATAAAAATGTTCACTTCTTCACCAAAAAAGTCATTAAACGTCATATTTTATATCTTGGTTTTGGTTTCTGGTGACTACATTATGTAAATTCGAAAAAAAGTAAAGAGGGGTTGCACACAAGATATTCCCTTGTTAGAATACCTTGTTAGAATCTGGAATCTTACTAATTTTTTTACCTAGTAGTAGTAGCAGCATTGAAATTTGTAATGGATTATTATATATGCTCGTATATCATTATTTAAATATTGGTTTACTAAGGAAGTGAAAATTATGTGGACTTCTGTGATGATAAGGATGTGTATTAAGTCAATTAAGGTGTTACCCACCTAAGAAAGGTTTACTTAAATTATGACATTTAACGATATATGTGTGTATGCACCAATGACAGCGCAGTTGCAAATTGAAAGTATATGAAATATTGTCAGTAACTACTTGGCATTATTATTTTGTTTTGTGTTTATTGTATTTTTTTAAGTGAAAATAGAATGTCAAATCAAGTTTGCAATTCTAAAGTCTATGAGAAAATTACAACCAAAATGAAAAGGACCTTTATTATAGCCATTTTATTTACATTGTTTTTGGCTATTGTCTTAACAAAGGTAATATACAATTTTTACATTACATAGTTACCTTGCATTTATGCATTTACAAATTTTTGTCCATTTATCATTGAACATTAAGTTTTAAGTTAATTTTTTATAGGAAAATGTTGATTTAATCAATGCATTGTCAGTCTTTGATTTACTACATTTGTCTTCTATATTTTTTGCAGGAGTCCAGCAAAATGCAGTTTAGGATGTCGCAGGAATTTGCTAACAATTATGCTACACAATCAGTTCGAAGTGAAGGAATGCATTTCCTTCATTATCGACTGTTATTTATGGTCAGTATTTATTTATCAAATAGCCTTGTTTTAAACCATATATTTGTGTTCATATATACTTCGTGAATTTTTAAAAAAATAATTGTATATGATTTCGAAAAGTGCGGGACTATAGATTTTGAAAAAGTAGTTGGCTAATATTTTTCATGTTTAAATTTATTTGGTATAATTAAATTACAAATTGAAGTAAACCTGAACTTTGAATATAAATTTTGTAAGTTTTGTTAGGTCTTTAATAAGCACCTTTCATGATGCAATTGTATTTTTGTATATACCGTATATAGATACCTGCAGAAATTTGGCACTTAAACTGTGAAACTTTTTTTTGCAGTGGTTTAATTATATACTATGTCTTATTCCAGGCAATTTTAAATTTACACACAGACAATTTTACATCGTTTGCAAATGCATTCTTTACAAAATATGACAAGTCTGGATCTCAGTTATCAAATGTAGCTGAACTTCAAGAAAAGTTACTGAAGACACGATTTCGGAGACAGATTACAAACTTCCCCTCAGAAAATGAGAGTAATGTTACTTCGATAGAGAATTCAAGTGAGGCAACAGTTCTGCCTGATTTGTCCACAACTATTTCTGAAAGAATGCAAGACACACCTGCAGTTGTCAATAATTCACCAAATGATTCCTCATCAAATTCAACAGATTCTCCAAATGTCACCTCCACGATTTCCAAATTGGAGGAGCATTTTTTTTCTGAAAATTCTTTTACTTATCCTAACACGACGCCTTCTTTGGAGAATAACAATGATGAAAACAATACGTCAACTGATTCCATGGCCACATTAAATGTGGCCAGAATAACAGGATGTAGCATCTCAATTTTCTGGCTTTTCACGAGTCTCCTTTGCTATTGTTGTATAAGGTAAAAGTTATTAAAAGTTGGACTGGCATAAAGATAGGCATGCCGCATGTGAGTGTACTTTATGAACCTGCCTCCTGGTTATTCGGGCTTCTTGTGACGTCGCAATTAAATGATGTGAATACGCTGCTTTTGTCAGAAGGCAGGACCATCAAGTGCACATCTGTCAGTCCACCTTTAAGACCCACATTTTTTTATATTATGTCTAAATTTGTAAGATTTTTGTAAGGGAGGGGGGGGGCAATTTCCCCCTTTTGCCTCCCCCTGTATCCGCCTTTGGGAGCGCAGTACCGTTAAAAGGAAAGTCTCACTTGTAACAAGTTTCCAGGCCGGGTACTTACTCAAACGTTAGACGAAAGTATCAGTGACGTGTGTTGTTTATTTGTTTTTCCCAATCTTTTTTTTGCAAATTTAGAAGACTGCAAGGCATTCGTAATACCATTCATATAAATTTGAATTTAAACCTAATGGCTGCTGTTGGCACTATATTATTTTCTGTGTTCTATGATGAACAACAATCCAAACAGACGGAAGCTGCAGCTTGGGGGGTAATCATTTTGTGCTGTTTATTTAAAATTATTGAATTTCGAAATCATGAAATTTAAATTCGTTGTTTTTTCCTGCTAAATTTTAGATTCCATGTTACGTGATGCCACTTTCCGTCCATTATTTTTATCTGGTTTGTTTTATGTGGATTGGGTTGGAAATACTGCATATTTACAGGTCTTTAGTCGTGATTGTGTACACGCCTAAGAGTCCAATGCTTCTATCATATTTTCTCTGCAATGGTTAGTCTTTACTCATACATTCGACTTTTAACTGGCATCGTAATTTCAATTTCTTATGATTTATAAAATTATTTAACAGGCATTCCAGCTGTAATTATAGCTTCCTGCGTGTTACTAAACTACTTTCTCTTTACTAATGGCAATCTGTACGGTCAGCCTGCATATGGCTATGACAAGGGCAAATCGTAAGTTTCATTAAATTGTGTAATAATTATAGAATTTGATAAAGCAACTTTAGTTAGTTAATCACTTTCATTTCATTTACTTTTTTCAAAATACAAAATGTAATTAAGCAAGGATCGGGTAGTTGGGGTTCCTAAAACTCCATAACAAATTTATTTATTCCAACCCCTCTTTTCCCCCCCATAAGTCAGAATTAAAAACTAATCTACTTGTTTCGTTTTTTTAGACTATTCAGGAAATTGAGTAAAGTCGAGGCAATAATAGTCCGTGATTGTTTTTAAAGTTTAATCTACGTTTCGACTACCTACACGGTAAT
>JAQIXP010000481.1:0-25575 GCA_034700285.1 Proteroiulus fuscus
CTCACGGGGCAGATTAACAAAAAAAGAATGCATCAAGTTTTAGTAAATTTAATTGTCCTTCATAAAAAATCAAACCTCGTCAATTTATGTTTAGCCATTATCGATGAATTTGTACCGGTAGTTAACATGGAGATTCCCATAGGAGCATGCATTTTTTAAAAGTGTGGACAGCCCCCTTAATTCAAAATTCATCATGTTTTCCATCACAATAAAATCAGAACAAAGTATTTTATAGGTTGGTTGCATGGAATAGAGAAATGTTTTTTCCAAACAATTACATTTGGACATTCTGGCACATTATAAATCAATCAGTAAATACAGAATCCTGCAGTTAAAAGTATCAAGTGTTGTGACTATCATCAATCCAGATGTGCAGAAAAAGGAGCATGCATTTATTGATATATATAGGTTATGCAATGTTTCAAAAACATCAAAGAAAAGCATTATTCTTCATTTCACAAATTACATGTGCAAACTATAGGTGGCACAAAAATAATGCATTTGCAAATTTAAAAAAAAAATGCCTTGGTAAAGTAACTTGGAAATATACATAGGACAAAATGCATTTTTAACAACATTTCTTAATGTGTTTCTATGTATGTTTATAAATGCATTTTAACATATCATAATAAAATGTGTTTAAATGTAGCCTTTTTAACATATTTAGTAAGCTAATTAAGAATATATATATTTTTCTGAATTTGATATTAATGTATTTTGAATATGCATTAGAAATTTATTTATTTGGCATGTCGGGTTCCTGGACGGTCATTGAGAAATGACGTGTCTAGCAATCCTACAGAAAGAACACTTTCAATACAGAAAGTGTCAGTCTATACTTTTGCCACACCCTGCATGTACCCCATTGTTATAGTATTGATTACATTAATTAAAAATGCAAATTTGAGGCACTGGTCTAATGTGGATGAAGTCCGAGAGAGATAGTTTTGAACTTTTGAGATACCTCAATTTTATTAGTTCTAGTTGATTATTTGATTACAGAGACCAACTTAAGTATAGAGAATATGGAGGAAGACACCACAGAGTATTAATGCCACATTTGTGTTGTGAATTTTTGGTAAATGATATCATGGTTACTATTACAAAATTAAATTTTTGATATTTCATATTGATTAAAGTAGCCTATTTACACAAAATGATATGGCAATTCCATGCAAATTTCTTATGAAAAGCAGCTCAGCAAGTAAGTATGGAAAATTCTGCCACATTGAAGTTTATGTCAACTAGTTTGTCATTTCAAACTTGTATATACACTGTCTGGTTAGATAGTTTAAAAATAAGAGAGTGTGGTTCTCTAGAAACATTAAATTTCATTTTAATATGGGAACATTGTAGGTAGTAGTTATTCACAAACTACTTTGCCTGTTTGTGTGTTAATAATAATTTACTCTGGGTTTTTAACCCTAGATGTTTTATCTCAATAGGTAAACACAATTTGAATTCAGTGATAAAAAATGCTCACTTGTTGATTTTTTGATAGTAAATTGAAGGGAAGTGAAAATGACCTTGTATTAATATGTGATCAGACTTTAAACTGGCTTAAAGTATTTTAATACATATTAATAACATCCCCAGGGTCATTTTGAATAGTTGTGATATACAAGTGGACTCATTTGTCCTACTAAAAGCGAGCAATGGCTGCTCTTGTTGTGATTGCACTGATTATTGGATTTATATTAGCAGCTATTTTGTATTTGAAACTGAAAAATGCAAGGCTTGTCTATCTCATTAACAAATTGCCAGGTCCACCTGCACATTTTCTATTTGGAAATGCATTGACCTTTCTGGGACTGCAGAGAGAAGGTAAATTTAATTTTTATTCAAAAAACCAATTAACAGATTTGATTTAAGATTCAGGAATACGCAGAGTAAAAATATTGCAGTTAAGTGCACTTTGATAGGTTTACGGAAACAAAAAGTGAGAAGGTAGTTTGAATAATGCTGAGCTATGCTACAAAATAATGTATAGAATATATTTTTTCTTATTTTTAAGTTATGAAAGTAACATCTCTGTTTAAATATAAGCATAATTAACTATCTTTGTTGGTATTTTCAAATATATATTCTTTTAATAATATTATTCTTGCCCATGCATTTTAAAATATATTAAATGTTGGTTAATAACAGTCATGACCATATTTTTACTTAAAGAAATGTATTATATCTACATATATATATGGGAAATTATACATTTTTGTGAATATCTTTAGGATTATTGCATTAATATTTCAGCAACTGAACAAGATAAATGCATGCAGATTTTTTCTATATGAATTTTTTTTAATAAAATTTAGTAAACATTACATGTACACCTTGAATTGCTCTTAAAATGTCTTAAATTGTACTAAACCTCTTAACCATATGTTGTTCAGCATGTCTACAGTGAATAAGTCAGGGACTGCTGCAATAATCCTAACTGCAGATGGCACACATATTGCAGGCCTTGAGGAAAGGAAAAAGTTTAAGAGGAAGTGATTAGATGTTAAGGCCAAGGAAGGAAAGAATGTGGTCATGGCCAAGGGCTAACAGTACTGCAAAGCATTTGCATGGATAAATTATGTAAAACAATGAAAACTATAGTCTAGGCCCAATGAAAAAAAAACCTGCAGTTTTTTCGAGTTTATTTGCAGTCTTATTGTAGTTTTTCTGGAAGTTTATAAAACAAAAACCTGCATAATTTGTGCAGATTTTCTGTAAAGTTTTTTTTCACCGTTTTTCTGCAATTTTCATACAGTTTTTCTGCACTTTTTATACAGTGTTTTTAGTAATCTTTCCATGGTGTTTCTGCATTTTTTCTACATTCTAGTAATACAGAAAAACTGCAGAAAAAATGCAGATAAACTGCAGAAAAAATAGCAAAAATACTGCAGAAAAACTGTAGAAAAAAAAACTTGCACGTTTTTTTTTACAGAAAAACTGCATCACATTATGTAGGTTTTTGTTTCAGAAACTTTCAGAAAAACTGCAGTTGATCTGCAGTTTAAAGCTGCAAATAAATTGCAAAAAAAATTCGAAAAACTGCAGGTTTTTTTTCACTGGGGGGTCTAGGTGGTGAAGTGGTTTGCATGAATTTTCTCTATTAGGTAGTTAGGAAAATCACTGCTGATATGAATTCGATATATTATATAAAAATGAAATATGACATGGTTATTAGACATCTCTCATCTATCTAATTCACTGGTAATGCACTCTTCCAGAAGTAGATTGTAGATATATGTAATAATGCCAGTTATAATAAGCCTACACATTTTGTTATACCTTTGTAGAAAAGATATAAACTTTGTGTTTCTATAAGAGTACAAAATCTATATCTGAAAAATCTAACTTCCTAAAAACTGCATGTTAAATTACATTTTAAATTTCCATAACATGCAATGTTGGTTAATGCAATTCATTTCAGATTTGTTTTTAAGTGCAATCAAATTTATGAAACCTTACCATGCCAATACGATGAATAGAATTTGGTTAGGGAATAAAGCCCAAGTTAGCATAATAAAGGCATCTGCAATTGAGGTAAGTTATAATTGAATGTGTAAATGCACTCAATGATATTGATAAATGGATTTGTCTTTTTTACAATAGGCTATTTTAAGCAGTAGTCGGCTGATTGATAAAGCAGATCTCTACACATTTGTTCATCCTTGGCTGGGTTTAGGACTATTAACCAGGTTACCAAGAAATCATTAAAGCATGAGCACAAAAAGTTGTTCCGATACTAACAAATATTATGATTTATAGCACTGGTGACAAATGGCGAGCTCGTCGAAAACTTCTTACGCCGAGTTTTCATTTTCGCATTCTGGAAGATTTCCTCATTGTTTTCAATGAACATGCTGAAATTTTGGTGAAAAAGTTGTCAAAGTTTGATAAGAAAGGCTTTATTGATGTTTATCCTTTTCTAACCCGATGCACCTTAGATGTTATTGCTGGTAATCATTTAAGCAATGTCTTTATTCCATTTGTAACTTGATGGATATTATACACAAAAGATTCTTGCAGAAACTGCTATGGGAGTGAAGACTATCAGAGCTCAAGAGAATGTCGATTCTGAATATGTGCAAGCAGTGAACACGTAATTATCAAAGGTTATTTATGTAAATATCAGAAAATATGTACATTTCATTGAACAAATAAGAAATGTCTGATGAATTTGGTAAATCTGAGGTAATATTTACATGTGGAAAACACTTTCCGACAAAATTGAAAATGCTGCATAAAATAGTAGTATAGTAGAAGTCATTTCAAATTCACTTTTGCAAATGTATCATCATCATCATCATCATCATCATTGACTTTTTCAAGTACTTTTAAACTCAAAACACTTTGTATTAAGTGGTTCATGTGACTGGTTATAGCACTTCATACTGGCACTCAGTCGACCCTGGTTCTCTTCCCAAGGTCGGCTGCATTGACTATGTTTTTTGCTGCATCAAACTCTGCTCTGAATTTAGTCTAATCTGGATATTTTTATCTCATTTATGCACTCCCAATAAAAAAAATACTTCAATTAAACTGCAGTTTTTTTGAAAAAACTGCAGTCTTAAACTAGTTTTTCTGGGTACTTATGAAACAAAGCCTTGCATAATTTCTGCACTTTTTCTGTAAAAAAAAAACGTGCGAGTTTTTTTTTCTACAGAAAAATGCAGAAAAACCGCATTTTTTAAACATTATTTTATTTATTTTTTTGCATTTTTTTTTGCAGTTGTTCTGTTCGCTAGAATGTAAAAAAATGCAGAAAAAATGCAGAAAAATAATGAAAAAAACTGTATACAACATGCAGTTTTTCTCCATTTTTCTGTAGAAAAAATAACTTGCACGTTTTTTTACAGAAAACCTGCAGAAATTATGTAAGGCTTTGTTTCATAAGTACCCAGAAAAACTGCAGTTTTTTTCGCAGTATTTTTGTCCTTGGGCTCTTCTTAACAAGTTCAATATTGAGAACATTAGAAATATTTAGGTCATGTCAATTTGAAGTATTGTGAATACCTGTACTTAATGAAGTCAAATTTTCAAAAAAAGTATTCAAATATGTAGAAAAAATGGAAAATGGAAGTATCAACTGATTAAATAATGAATTCATGATCCACACATAGTTACCATTTCAATATTTTGTTATTACAGTATGTCGGAAATGATCAACAAACGTATAATTACACCATGGCTGGCACCAAATCTTTTATTTAGTCTTTCATCTAATGGAAGAACTCAAAGAAAATGTTTAAAAATTTTACATGATTTTACAATTAAGGTAAACTTGTAAAAATAAATAATCTTCTCTTTAAAATATTATTTGAAAATATGCATTAAGTTCTTTATTTCAAAATGTGTGTCTAGGTGATAATGGAAAAACAGGAAGAATTGTTACACTGTAAATCAGACATGAAAGATAAACCAGAAGTTGAAGTTTTAGGTAAAAAGAGACGTTTGGCCTTTTTGGATTTGCTTCTGGAATCCACTTGTGAGGGTAAAAAACTTGACATCAATGACTTAAGGGAGGAAGTGGACACATTCATGTTTGAGGTAATGTTGAAAACATGGTTCAAATGTTGAACCACCAGATCTCTAGTTCAATATAAATTTTACAACAGGGTCATGACACCACAGCAGTAGCTTCTAACTGGATTATGTATTCAATTGGACACTTTTCAGGAATTCAAGACAAGGTTCATGAAGAATTAGATAGAATATTTGGTAAACTTCCAAACTGCAACAAATTTCCTTATTTACTATTGATCATAATGATGGTTACACTTGTCATTTTAGGAGGTTCTGATAGACCTGTTACAAGTGAAGATCTAAGTGAAATGAAATATTTGGAATGTGTGATTAAGGGTACCAGAAATAATCATCAAAAAGTTAAAAGCTTGAGCATTTTTTTTTTAAAAAAATGTACTTAATACTTTTAGAATCATTAAGAATGTTTCCTCCAGTACCATTTTTTGGTCGCAAGTTAATGGAAGATGTTAAAATCGGTGAGTGTTAATAGTGTTATAACATCATAACCTTTGAAATGTCATTCCAAATAGGCAAATGGATATGGTTCCAATGTGCATTTATAGTCTCTGAAACATTCCTTTTTTAATAATAAATCTACATTTACATTATGATTCAAACACGAAGAAATGATGATTGCAATGTTATTGTCAGTATAATTCTTAAAAGTTAACTTTGTTTTGTCAGGGGAATTTCTACTACCTGCTGGGATTGATATTACTTTGCCAATATACACAATTCACAGGAATCCAGAATATTTTCCTGATCCTGACAAATTTGACCCTTCCCGGTTTCTTCCGGAGAACTCAGCCGGTCGTCATCCGTATGCATACATCCCATTTTCTGCAGGTCCTCGAAATTGTATTGGTAAATATTCTAGAAATAAGTTCTGCATTGGTTCCATATAAGATCAACAAGGACTTTTAGATAATTATTGAATTTTCTTAAATAAATAGGTCAAAAGTTTGCAATGAATGAAGAAAAAGTTATCGTATCACACGTACTTCGTAAATTTCGCATCACTTGTAAGCAGGCAGTTAAAGATTTGAAGTTTTTAGGAGAATTGGTTTTACGTCCATTTGGTGGCATGTGGATCAAGCTTGAAAGCCGCTAAGTGAGTATTTGTGGTTATCTGAATTTTTATTTACTGAATTCTATAAACTATTCGCCTGTTGCATGAATGCAGCACTGCCAACTAGCGGAGTTAATTAAAAACTAAAAATGACAATTTTTAACAGGATCGTTTATGTATTCAAAGAAATACCATAGAGATTGAATTTCTGATTTTTTTTTGCTTAAAGTAGAAAAAAGAAGCAAAAGTACCAAAATGTATAGAAAACTATCAGATCTAGTACATCGTGAAAGATTTTTATAGAAATTAATATTATTTTTTTTTTTAAAACAAATTTAAATGCATTAAAATGATAATGAAAAATTTATTACATTTATTACATGCCGAAAAAAATTATTACAACATAACCATTTAATTTATGTAAAAAGCGATTTCACTATGTTTTAGCTGAATAAATGTCCTAAATTTTGGCATATTTGACATTTCTCTAGTATTTATAATGTTTTTTTTTTTAAATTGCAAAACAAGATTTTCGAGTTAAATTCCTAAATAAAATTCAAATGTTGGAGAAACGTCAAATATACTAAAATTTAGGAAATTTATTCAGCTAAAACATTGCCAAATCGCTTTTTGAATACATTAAATGGTTAGTTTGTAATCATTTTTTCAGTGAGGTGGTCAATTTTTCATTGTCATTTTAATGCATTTACATTTTTTTCTTTTAAAAAGTAATAATAACTTCGAAAAAATTCTTCCATGGTGTACTAGATCTGATAGTTCTCTACATTTTGGTATTTTTCATTCTTTCTACTACATGTAAGTAAGAAACTATGGTAAGAATGGTATTAGCAGGCCAGTACGTATACATGCATAGCGGTTTAAAAGTATACAGTTTCACCAACAGAGAATGCGTAAGTCTGTCAGGCAACAGGCGAATAAATGACATGGTAATTTTGGCCATGTGCCATGGTAATTTATTTGTAAAAGTCAGTGAAAAGTTGTGTTGATAGCCTTCAAAAGTTGTAAAATATTTTAATAAAGTTTATTTTTCATCTTTCACCGAAAAATTAGATTTCTCTTGGTACTACTAAAGATTTGATATCACCGAATTTAGGTGTTCTAACATCCCTTCCAAAAGTGTCAATGAGGACATTTCTAAGAGAGTTAACTATTATAAAACATATGTGAAACTATTAAAAGTCAAAATAATCAATGATCATAGCAATAAACATGAAAGTTTTAATGTTTTATTTCTTATAACTTTATATTCTTACATAAAAGTTTATATGATGAAGACAAACATAGTTTAGGGTATGATTGAAGGAAATCATTGCATTAATGCTTTGATTTTCACATTTTAAATATCTTTTACAAAATTAATTCCACTAGTAACAATCATGAAGATTCAGTATCTATTATTTCCTGGAAGTAATGCACTTTCTTTGTATCATGGTTTAGTTATTGCTGTATGCAAACCACCTTGTTAATTGTAAAATTAGTTTTCAAATGGCATTGCTCAACTAAAAATTGCAAGCAATCATTGTCCAACCTGCAGCTTGCATTTTCACAAAGCACCAATTATGGAAGTTTGTAATTGCAATTGCAAAATTACAATTTTCATTTTAATCTGCTTGCTAAACATAATTAGTGATTGAATGATCTGGTTAGTGAAATTCCCAATGGTTTGTCTTCCAAATCAAATTAAGCGTAGGATAATATAATTACATTTACTTAAATTTACATAAGTTCTAATGTAAAACTATATTTTAATAGTTATCTATAGATTTTTAATGACTTATACTAATTTTGTAATAATTAAAAATTACCAAAATAAGTAATTAGAAGAATTTTAGTTTAACAGTTTTAAGAGAATTTTACGGTAATCTCCACTTGTATCATCTGTCACCACTTCGTTAAGGTCCTTATTGAATAGAATTTTAAATTTTTCTTTAATATCTCCAAGATCAGTCTGAAAATAAATCACACATACATTAAATACTGTTACTTGAATTGTTTGAATTGATGACTTTGTTATCCTACCTCTGAATGGGTCACAATCAACCTGATTAGTGTGGCATCATCAGTGCCAACTCCCTTGAGACATGAAAAGATTCTTTCTGCAAAATATTCAGCTTCTCCTTTTATTATTTTGACTATTAAAAATACAAAATCACATTCATTTCAGTAAAGGGTTATTTGTAGTAACCTTGAACTTATGAATAACCCTGTATTTAGTAGCAATCTAGATTGCCATCAGGGAGGTTTGAAAAATAGCTGACAGAAATGCAATTTGGAACAAAGGAATGATGCAGATTGGATAATATCTAATAGTATCATTTATCATTTTGAGGGTTCTTACCGAGAGATATGTATCCAATTTCAGCATCACCAGTGAACAAGCTTTTCACATCATTTTCTATGTCTCGACTCTCCATTTTGTTATGAAATTCAAACACTTGTTTCAAGTGATCGTAGCTTCTGGAATTCAGGATTGCTGCAAAGGTTTCAGAATCTCCACCATTGGCTGCCTGTTTATTAGTTGGATTTTATAAACTTAATGCATTTAACAATATCAACCTTTGGCCCAGGTGGCAAATTTTAATGTTGGCCCAATGTGGAGAATGGAATCTGAGATTGTCTGACAGTCCTAAATCGCATGGCCTACTAATCTTATATTTTTTGGCAAAAATTCTCACAATATTTGAGTGTTTTTTTGAAAAAAAAGGAGCCTAAACTTTTCCTCCATTTTGGGGAGAAAGTCCAATATAATATTTAGTATAATATCCCACAGTTTTGGAAAACAAATTCTGATAAAATTTGTATATATTTGAAAAAAATTCCTGTTATATTTCCATTTTTTTAAAAAAAAGAAGCCAACATTATTCCTAAATTTAAGATTTTTGAAAAAAAAGAGCCTAAACTTTTTCTACATAGTAGGGAGAAAGTCCAATAACCTTACATTTTCTGGCAAACTAAGTATAATATCCCACAGTTTTGGAAAACAAATTCACATAAAATTGTTATATTTTTGAAATGAATACCTGTTATATTTCCATTTTTTTTTTAAAAAAGAGGCTGCATTATTCTTAAATTGGAGCTTTTTTGAAAAAAAAGAGCCTAAACTTTTCCTACAATTTGGGAAGAAAGTCCAATAACCTTACATTTTCTGGCAAATTAAATATAATATCCCACAGTTTTGGAAAACAAATTCACATAACATTTGTATTTATTTGGAAAAAATTCATGTTATATTTCCTTTTTTTTTTAAAAAAAATGGAGCCTACCTTATTCCTAAATTAGAGATTTTTGAAAAAAGAGCCTAAACTGTTCCTACATTTTGGGGAGAAAGTCCAATAACTTTACATTTCTTATCAAATTAAGTATAATGTCCCATAGTTTTGAAAAACCAATTCTCGTAAAATTTTTATATTTTTGGAAAATATTCCTGTTTTATTTCCATTTTTTTAAAAAAAAATGGAGCCTACATTATTCCTAAATTAGAGATTTTTGAAAAAAAGAGCCTAAACTTTTCCTACATTTTGGGAAGAGAGTCCAATAACCTTACATTTTCTCATAAAATTTTTATATTTTTGGAAAAAATTCCTGTTATATTTCCATTTTTTTTAAAGAAAGGAGCCTACATTATTCCTAAATTGAAGATTTGGAGGAAATTTAATTATGCTTCTACATTTTCTGAGGAAAAATGCCATAGTTGATATTCCTGTATTTTTTTGGGGAAAAATTCTATGTTTTTAGAATTTAAGGTAGGCCAAATTTTCCACATTGGGTCAACAGACAATCACAACACATCTCTATCACTGGATAGAAGACAGTTGACTTGACAGTGGCCCAGTAAGGAAAATTTAACAATATAAACTATATTGAAAACTAAATGGACTTGCAGTTATGAGATCTTGAGCATCTGTATTAACTCTGTCTTCATCTTCAGCAGGAGATTCATCACGACCACCGCTTAGCAATGAACGTATTAATGTTTGGTAAATGTGGCTCAATTCCTCCTTTAAATCATTCTCAAGATTGTCTCCATATTCTTGAAATATTGCAATAATTCTACATTTTTCTTTAAATAAATTTTAAATGTAAAAATTATTTTTTAAGAGTAGTGCTTACTTTCCTTGTAGATTGATGATAATGCTTCCATTTCCTAAATTTGGAAAAAGATTGATATGAGTCTCAAATTGATATAAGTTTAACATAATTTGATGACAACAAGTTATACAACCTTATCAAAATTATAAAAAAATAAATTAATCAATTATTTTTTATATTTATGTGCATTTTCTTTTTTTTAGAAATTTTTCCTTTTCAAAATAGTATAAATTGAGTATTTTCAATAGAAGTAAAATGATTATGAATATCTTTCTAAAAATGTAATGCATTACTATACTAGAAACTCTGGAAATTCAGTAAAAATAACAGCAAGAATCGAAAAAAGTGTTGTTCTATAAATTAATGCAAGTAGATTTTGTTTAAAATACGTAGGGATCTCATTTTGTGTTGAAATATTTCCAAAATTTCTTCTGATTCTATTTAAAACTGATATTTAAAATATTTTTAATATATTTATCATTTTTCTACTTGAATTATTAATTTCATTATTTTTTGAGGAAATCAACGTGATTTAAAGCAAAATCCTGCCAATGACCATTAGCAGAAAAAATATGTCAAAAATAAAAAAAAATCAATTTAAATTTACATTAAAACAAACAGTTCCCTTAAAATGCTTACATTTTGGAAAAAACATTGACAATAATGTTCATATGAAACTCAACCATAAATCAAATCATATTTTCAAAATGAAATCTGTTACTACTAATCCATATAAATAGCCCAAAAAAAACAAATATAATTTTATATTTTTAACATAAGAATATAAAATAGTAAAGTGTAAACAAAATAAACTAAAAAAATTTATTTGCAACGAATATTAAACTTGAAAATGAGATGCTGAAGTTGCAATTCATTTTGAAAATGGATTTATATTTAGCAAAGTTTTGCATATTATCCTTGAGGAAACATTTACATAATTAACTATCCAAAAAATCCAATTAACTCATGAATGGAATTGTAAAACAAATGTGTATTTATAATACTCACATTTGGCTTTTGAATTGCTAAAATGTCAAGCAAGCATATTTCATCAGTACCAAATCCCTGTAATTAAAAAGTTCATAATCCATAAATTTGTTGCATTAATTTTGCAAATCCTTATAATCAGCTTGCCATTTCCATCATAACCAAATTATCATAATTAACAGGGAACATTACAGTTAGTTTTGGCATAATTAAAAATGTAAATGGTTAGGCCAGTGCATGTTAAAATTACTAAAAAAAACTTCTAAATTTTGGAAAAATTTTGAATATCAGTTGAATTTATAAACTTACCATGATGGCATTTCTCAAACAATCAACTAAATACTCTTCATTAGGGATCAGTAGTGCCACACAGACATCTTCAAAATGGCCCCCTAGATCTGATTTTAGATCTTCGATCAAGTCCTGAAATTCAGAGAAATCTTTTAAGGGGGCTGTCCATACTTTTAACAGCATGGGCCTATGGGGATTTCAGTGTTAAATTCGTTTTCTTCAAACTGATATAACTCAAGAACGGGTAAAAGAAGAACGATGTGGTTTGATTTTTTTGAAAGATTATTAAATTTACTAAAAATTGTAATATGATTATGACGTCACATACATTCTGAAATTATCGATTTTCAAAGTTGACTGTCGCGTTTTCCCATGCTTTTTTCACATTGACGTGAAAGTTTTCCCAAAATTGAGCCGATCTCAACATTGGCTGAGAGTATAGCGATAGGGTTTGATTTTTTGGAAAGCTCATTTAATTTACTACAAAATGTATTAGTTCGATTTCGTTATTACATGCATTCTATATTTATTTATCGAATTTAAAAGTTTACCGCTGAGTTTTTCGCCACATTTTGCCCGATTGTACAGCTCACAGGGCAGATATAAAAAAAATCATACTTCACGTTTTTAGTAAATTTGATTGTCCTTCATAAAAATCAAACCCCATCGATTTATGTTTAGCCATTATTGAGGAATTTTAATTTTAAATTAACATGGTAATTCCCATAGGAGCATGCATGCTCTAAAAAGTGTGGACTATTTCTTTAAAATTACTGTCATTTTGGTTCTTTACAAAAAACAAAATCCTTTAAAATCATCTAAAGCAAAATACATTATGAAAATTTTTTCTCCCAATTGTTAAGTTTTTAGTGAGTATTTTCTTTAAAACATTTTCATACCATAAATTGTCATCTTGTAAAGCAGGAATATTGTCCATAGTATGATGTATAGACGGTGGCCCATGGTATTCACAATTATGCTCCAAGTTCCTAATTCAGATTGTAATAATATCATGCATCTTTTGCAAAATCATTCAGAATACACTTTTTGAAAGCCAATAGCATTTTATTTATTATTATGAGGAATATGCATACGGTCAGACTAACCTTAACTTAGATCATTTTACACCGTCGATCTAGCGACCAAGAAATGAAAGCATTGGTTGTGCATGCATATTTCAAAGCAAGCAAATGAAACTTGACTTATTGCACGTGGAAAATTGAGTAAATACCAATACCTGGTCACTAGCCGGAGTTTAATAAACTATGGTAAGGTTATTCTGATTAGCAATTTTGGTTTATTTTTCAAATGGAAAAGCATTTGGTGATAATACAACCCAGGAGAATAATGACTGCATTAAATTCAAATAAAAATTCTTTAAAGATGCATTGCTTGAAATTGCATTAAAAATGCTTTCAATTACAGCAATATAATCGCAATTAAAATGCAAATATTGTAAAAGTAGGATTATTGCACTTAAATTTTAAAAGTACACAAGTTAATTATTGAATTAGTACATATCAATTATTCTGTTCTGTTTAATTAATTTCTAATGAAATGCATCTAGGATTAATATTGCAGTAATATAGTGCATTGAGAAATTCCCAAAATAAATTTTATTAAAAATTCATGCATCTCCTAGCAATTCAAAATCTTGGAGAATTATGCACAATTTTCTGTGTTGCATACAATGCATACACATTAATTTCCAGTAAAAACTTACCTCTGTTGCAAGCTCTGTTGACAGTTTGTGTTCAAGAAGTGAATGAAACCAACCTTCTCTAATTAATTTAGCTATAGCTCTGATTATGTGCATCCCTTTGTCTCTTGCAATCTTGTCTTAATTTCTTTCTAAAAAGATTAATTAATCTTGATAGATTTTCCCCCACGTTACCAAAAATTGCCCATTATAGTGCTAAGATTCAGTAGGCGTTCGGTTCTTACATTACAGACTGATATCTAATGCCATCCACTCAAATTAATTGAAAACTGCATTTTGTTCATATATTTAAATAAGCATCGAGAAATTGGCAAACGTACTGGCCATTGAAGTGAATGATAATTGATATGCCGAACATCAAAACTCCTACATAGGCTTTTTTATTTTTAATAAAAATAGTCAAGGTTGTGCCATCATCCGAGGTGCTTTTCCACAAAAGATAACTATCTGATAAACATCTGAAGGGTGGAGGGATTGTTTATCAAAGGACGGAAACAAAAGCATTATGTATATGTACACACTTTGAACGAGCAATCAGTTCTGTAATCAAATTATAAATTAATTAACTTACTCATGCTTTTTTTACTTTTTTCCGAGAAATGGTGATGGACGTGCCTTAAAAGTCATGGAAATGCAAATGCAATGAAGAAATCGTGGCAGGCTATTGTGCAAACTTGTGTGCTTGCATGTATCAGTTTTATAATGCAATAACAAACTATAGTCTACTTGCATTTGAAAACTGTTCTGCGCACGAATCTACATTATATATATTTTTGTTGGTGATAATATTTACACAGAACCAATCAAAGTTCTGCCTTATCAATTTTAAGTTTAAAATCACTGCACGAAGGCTCCTGGCTGGTGCTAAGGTCTAGTAGATCCTTATTTCTGTGAAGTACCTGGAGCAAAAATAAATCTGGGGTTTAGTCAGTACATCGATTTGAAATGCTCGAAGGAGTTGATTTATTGGTACATTGATTGTAAGGGTTGTCAATATTGACATTATGATTTCATTTTTTTTCAAAAATATAGAAAAAGCTTTTTTATGTACGGGAATATGCAGCGGTCGCATACGAACGAATGTCCAAAAGTCCAATATTTTCTTTAAAATCCTTTATATGTTGACAAATGTTTCTATATTTAGCCCATTATTATACTAATAATTTGTTTTATTTATTTTATGCCGTATTTCTATGAATTTCACAAGGATTCAATTCATCACTTCTTAAGTTTGGGTCAATTTTGCATTTTTGACTGCTGTATTACAGTCCTTTAGTATGACAGTTTTCTAAATATTGAATGTGTTAGCATTAAATGTAAATACAAAAATTTCTATGAAAATCATCTAAATTTTAAACGAAATCTTATAAAATTCTTATCATATGGCCAAAGTTATTCTTATTTTGAGCAAACAAAAATATCTGAATACCGGTATCTCATATTCTCTTAGATCCCTATATTTGTTTTAAATTTTCCTGTTTTATCCATTATTTGTAATATTTCGATCATTTTTGGATAGTTTCTATAAATAGTCTAGGGTTCTAGTGCATCACTAACTAATGTTGGGGTTACCTTGGGGAACCTGCACTTATATGTTACATTTTATAATCGATTATTTGATAGTTTTCTAAAGTTTAAATGTGTTATCTTTATGTGTAATAGAGTATATAGGCCTAATCTCACAAAATAATTATAATATTAAAATTCTTATAATAGTTTTGAAACATTTATTTAATATTTCTATATTTTGGCAGAAGAATTGTTATTCTTTTTCCTATATTTTGGGTAAAAAATGTCCCATATTTCGTATATATAGGAAATTAAACTTTTACAAAATGAGGCAAGAGTATGGTATGTCCTACGACATGTTGCACCCGAACTTAACCCGAGCATAACCTGAACTTAATGTAAAATTATCGCATATTTTTTATCTCACACTAGAGAACAGCATTTTCAGTTCTAGTTTAATAATGCAATAAATTGCTGAATAAAGGCAAGCCCCCTAATATTTAAGTTTCTTGATAGTGATAGTTTTACTTGTACTGTCCAGATTTTGACTAGCACGTGTATTTTAAATCAATACTGGTAATTTAAAATATACATAAATAATTAATAATAGTTTTATAATAAAACCCAAGTTTGGAACACAAATTTCTTCAGCATGATGCACCTTTAAATGTCATCACTTACGAAAACACTAACCTGTTCCAGAGTCAAATTAGGCAGGATTACAAGAATGAATTCCTAAGAATTATTCGGCTTATTTAGCAAATCTGTTCTGATCTATAGAACTGGATTCAAATGGATCGGACTGTAGATTCAATTCTTAGAAAGAACAAGGAAAGCAGTTTGCTAAAGTTTTCACAAAAAAAATTGAAATTTAAACGAAATTTCTGGTTTATAAAACGTACTTCCTCAACAAATTAGTCAAAGAAACAAAGTTGGTAGAGTTACGTTTCTGCACTTCTACTTCTTTTGAAATTCATGCATATACCATAATTTATATATAAATAATATGAAAACAAAAGGGCTAGTGTCTTTGAATTTTAGCCAGGATTTCAGATTTAAAAACAATGCAATGTGTCATCAAAAAAACTGCAAATTCATGAATTTAAATATACACTTTTTTGAATAGAATTTTTTTATTAAATATTGCATGTCATGTAGAATTGGGACAAGCTCAGGTATTAATTTCCTGTTTACCGGAACTGTCTATGGTATAATTTAGGCCAGCTTCACCTTCGGGCTACACCTTGTATGACAAAACTAATCTTTTGACTTTGCTGTGTACTCTTGTATGCATTATTGAATAGAAAACTAGGCATTAAGTTTTCTATTAGGTTTCTATTCACAAGTTTACGAGTAGCTGCTAAAAGCCTAAATATGTACAATGTCGTAGTTTTCACTTTTGCCTATTTAATTTTGGGGTCAAATTGACTCTGCAATTTTTTTACACGACCCAAATACGTGCTGGAGAAAAAAATGGCTGGTTCATCAACAAATGTTAATTCGGATTTGGGAAAAATCAAACTTTTGGTGTGGAAAAATACGCTTCTTCTTGGCTTCGGATACCTGTTGCACTTTACTGGGCTTTTTCCCATAATTACGGTGCAGAGCTCGTTGAACAGCAGCGAAGGATTGGGCACCGTTTCGCTGAGTGTGCAAACTGCTTTTAGCATATTTACCTGTCTGTTTTTGTGCACAGGTGCAATACAAAAGTGGGGAACTAAATGGACCATCACCATTGGATCTGTTTTCAACGCCTTTTACATTGCGGCTAATTTTTACCCCACATGGGCCACACTGGTGCCCACTGCTTCTTTGGCCGGAATCGGTTCCTCCTTGATGTGGACTGCCCAAAATACTTACCTCAGTAAACTAACCAAGTATTACGCCGCAGAACTGGATGCCGATCATAGTGGTGTTACAGTGAAGTTTTTCGGCTGTTTTTTTGCCTTGTTTTACAGCAGCAGCATCTTTGGAAATGTTGCCTCGTCGTTGATATTGGGATTGGGATCCACTACGCAAACGAATCGTACTTTCTCGTATGATACCCAGGAAATTTGTGGGGCAGCTTACTGCAACGAGGATTTGGGAACCAGTTTTAAGCCTGGAGCCAATATTCTTGATAAGTTTGGAAATTCTACTGGAAGTTTAGAAAGCATTAGCAACAGGCCAGAAACAGTGAGGGTTTACGGACTGTGCGCATTCTGTCTCATTGTCATTATCTTATCCACAGCTTTATTCGGATTTTTCCTGGATAATTTGGATAAGTTAGGGATTCCTGAAAAATCGGAGGAAGAAAAGTCCAATTGGGAACTTCTCGGATCCACTTTTTTAAACTTGAAAAACCCGAAGCAGCTGCTGCTTTTGCCACTGACATTTTATAATGGGATGGACAATTACTTTTTAAACACTGATTTTACAAAGGTAAATCTAATAATTATTCCATAAAAAAGATCCTTTAATATTTAAAAAACTTTTATTATACATAAATTGTGTCAATGTTAAAGTGACTTTTCACAATAGTAGGTTAGCTATGTATGTATATATTATTATTAGTATTCTAATTTGAAAATATATACATCTATTTAAATAAAAATAAATTATTACATAATATATAACATTTTGTAAAAAAAAAAAAATTATGCGAACATTTAACAAAAGTAGGCTACAGGTAATCAAATCTTATTTTTTTGCACTTAAAATTTTGTAGTTTTAATTAAATCATAACTGCTTACATTCAAAAAAATTAAACTTTCCGCTATCGTGGTAAGGTATTTAATTTAATTTTCCTGGTACCGTAATTAATTATTTTAAAATTAAAAACTGCTTAAACTATAAAAATTATTCTCTACAGTAGTAAGATATTTGATTAAGCTTTTTTAAAATTAATTTCATTAAAATAATAACTAAAGCCCAGAAATTAAAATAAGCAGAAATACCTGTAGCTGTTTTTTATTCTTGTAATTGTAAATTTTTCAAATATTTTGAACAATATATTAAGACTAGTATTGTCAAAATTTGGAAGCTTCTTAAACTAATCAAATTTATAATTGAAAAGGCCAATATAGAACCGAGGAAATAAAGCAGAAATCCTGGCAAATAATTAAAACGTTTCCTCCAGGATTGTGGCCTACTTTCTTTATTACTACATGTAATCAAATTCTGGGTCGTATTTAATATAATTTATTAATTTTCAGGCTTTTATCACCTGTCCTGTTGGAATCCAGTACATAGGGGTGATAACTGCCTGCTCAGGGGCTTTTAGTCTTGCTTCATCATTTCTGGGAGGATGGTTCAATTCCAAAAGTACTCGCTGTGTACCATTCATTGTGGCAGCTTTGGCACATATGATTCCTGCTGTTGTTATGTTATATTGGGTTCCTGAAGAAAACAGCACAATTGTCCAATATGCATTGTCTTCAACATGGGGCATTGGATCCGGAGTGTGGAGTGCCCAACTTGCAGGTAGTTGTTTTAATTTATAAATCAATATACAAAAATAGCCTAATTATTGTAAATTTAAAGTCTCAATATTATGTAATGAAATTTGTAATTTTGTTTAGCTTATTATGGAGTGGTTTTTGTGGACAATTTGGAACCAGCTGTGTCTAATCTTGTCTTATGGAATTCTGTGGCCCTGACTCTACTCTATGGATTAAGCCATGTTCTTTGTATTTACATAAAAATATACTTGATTTTGGGGATTCTTACGTTGGGAATTATAGGATTTGCAATTGTAGAAATTTGGATTTTGTTGCAGGATTACAGAGCAAAGAAATCTTGTATAAACAAAACTTTATCATTAGCTAGCATAACCAAACATCCTGATGGGCAGTGAAAATATCAATTTAGTGCTATAGTGGAGCCATTAATATATACTTGTTGGTATCCAACGGAATTACTACTCTTATTTTTATTATTTTAGCAGTTCTGCTTCTTAAAAAACTTAGAAATAAGCAATTTTTAAGAGAAGTTATTTTTAAAAATGTACAAATTTGGGCGAAAAGGGGTGTTGGCGCCATCTGTCGTTGAGCTTTGTTGGATATTTTCTAAGATCAGATGGCGAACTCCTTTTATGACCTCAGTTGCTCATTGTTTACTATTTCTGTTGTTTGTCGTTTTATTTCCTTAAAATGTATGGTTTATCAATCTTAGTTAATTAATTTGAAAATAAATTAAACTGTAAATTAATCGTCGTATGTCAGGGGAAAATGTGGACGAAATGGGGATAAAATTCCTCTTGTTTTTGGCAGCACTGTGTAGACGACTGACAAAATGGCGGTTTGTCGCGAGTGTTGTGCTGTGCCGAGGTATGTTCTTATTGAATTTATTTATTATGTATCATACTGATTATATCATTTATGACTAAATTAAATGAAAAATTGTTTCCCAGAGTAGTTTAATATAATGCGAGTAAACAGTTGCGTATAAAGTAGAGCGAAACATGACTGGTCAAAATATCGCGTAGCAGAGGCATCATAGGTAACCTTGCCCGAGTGTATTGATGCAATAAAATAAATTATGCAATGCCAGCAAACAATGACGTGACTAAGAGCTGAAATCAAGCATCACCTCGTTAAACTTAATTTTGATATTAATTAATTTATTTAGATTAAGCCCAACAATTGCATACGTCGATGTACTAACGTAGCTCATTTTTGGGATTTTATGGCAGTCACCAAACCCTTAATTGTTTGCAAGTTATAAGTCTCCTTGCGTACTGTGCCACCAGACATAGTAATTGCCTGATAGTTTTAAAAGTTTACTCTCAGTTGGAAATGTGTAAATGTTTATATACGAGTTATTTCGTGTAAATTCAGCTCAAGAGTTCATTAACCTTAGATATTGATAAAATAGACTTTGTCTACTGGGGAAGGCTTGGCAATCCCTGCACAATGGTTGCTTTTGTTCATATATTTGTTATTCATATTGCTATGCTTTGGTTTCATTTTTTATAATAAAACATTTAATCCTTAGTTTTTTTCCACAGTTTATTGTCATATATCAGTTATTGTATGTGTACCATATTGATCGTAACTAATTTTTAGGTGCAAGCTACTAGTGTTTGTTTAAAAAATAATGAATTTGTATTAAAACATACTCAGTTTCCAAAACATATAGCACCATACTTTTTATATTTGCATAATTTATGGTAGGTTAAGAAAAATCTATGGCTATCTTATAGGGTAGTTATTCATAATTTGGGATAGTTATTTTAGGTTTTCGTTTATTTTGCAGCCTGACACATCAGAGAAAACAGAAACAAGAAAGTTGAAACTAAATGGTCACGGTGTCAGATCGACATAACTAAGCACACACTGCAGCGTATCTGAGGCACGGTTACCATCGGGTCGTAGTTGTGGTCGAGAATAAAACTAATACAATAAAACTCAATATATGCTCATCATTTTCTACTTTGCGCAACTTCATCTGTGTGGAATTCACCCGAAACTACGAATCTGAAAGTCAGCATTATCTGAAGCAATTTAAAAAGGAAACTACAATCTCAAAACTAAAGAGTAAACTGAAGTAACGTTGAGCCACAATGTCAAGTCCTCAGTGTAAAGTAAGAAGAATGCATTCTTTTAAAGTAATTAGTTGATGAAATGCTTACCCAAGTAAAACAATTATTAAACTGACATTTCAGAGCTTTCATTCGCCAATTCAGGACAGCGCAATTCTGGCCTTACAGCGCCCCTCTAGTTTCTCTAGCTCAAACAATTCAAACAACTCAAAAGGATTAAGGGAAACCGGTATCATTGAAAAACTTTTGGTGAGTTTGCCATCCATTTGACACTGCTCTTCCAGAAATTCCAAAAAATAAATAAAAAAAACAACTGCTTAATAGCAGAAGTAAAGATTCATGAAGGAGAGCAATAAATATAATTTGATCGGATTGTATTTAAGTTTTCTAAAACTTGCCGTTTATGTTTCCAGAGATTTAAAATTTTCTTATCCATTCTTTAATTTGTAGCATTCCTATGGGTTTATCGAGTGTTGTGAACGCCAAGCCAGGCTATTTTTCCATTACAGTCAGTTTACAGACAACATAGACCATTTAAATATCGGAGGTATGATGTTGTTTCAAAGGAATTTCTGTAAATTCAGCAAAAATAAGCCATTGAGTGATGCTAATTTTTATGTACCAGATCCAGTTGAATTTGAAATGACGTTTGATCGTAAGACCGGTAAGCCCATTGCCAGTGCCGTATCCAAAATTTCCCCCACAGTCGTTTCTTATGAAGTTTTAAGCGAGGAAAGGGTATCTGGAACTGTGACTACCGAGATTAAAAATAGGGACGAGGTAGAAGTCTTCAACATTTGCTGATATTTACCTCAAAGTAAGCTATTTTTAGTAACACAAAGTTTTGATTTAAGATTGGTAGCGTAGACTACGTGTCCACTCAAGGTCGCATCTCATACGAAAGTCGGGGCGAATGCTTCTTTCTGCCGTACACCATCGAAGATATAGAGAGCGGAGAAAAGTTAAAAGCTGGGGATAAGGTCACCTTCCAAATTGCAACTGAAAAAAGGTAAATTTTCATAAACGTTTTTCTAATATGGGCTATAGTTAGTGACTCCTGTTATTAACGACTTCATTGCTTCATTTAGATCTGGTTCTCTGCATGCCAGAAATATCCAGACAGAAAACTCAGCCTCGACTGAACGTCTCCAAGGGGTGATTTGCTCCCTCAAAGAAACTTTTGGTTTCATTGAGCGAGCGGACATTGTTAAGGAGGTCCAAAAAAACTAATTTGTGCTTTACTTTCATGTTTTGTTGTCATTAAGTGTTATTGAAAAAAAATTGTTCTGTTTTTCATTCTTTTTTAGATATTCTTTCATGGTAGCGAAGTGAAAGGTTTTCAAGAATTGGATGCGGGGGATGATGTAGAATTTACTATTCAGACTAGAAATGTGAGTGAATGGGTTTAAAAGTATTTTTTTTTTATTTACAATTTGTGAATTTTTTTCTCGTGCATGGGCCTATGGGATTTCAATGTTAAATTCGTTTTCTTCAAACTGATATAACTCAAGAACGGGTAAAAGTTCAACGATTGGGTTTAATTTTTTTCAATGATTATTAAATTTACTAAAAACTGTAGTATGATTATGACGTCACATGCATTCTGAACGTAGTTATCGATTTTCAAAGTTGACTGTTCCGTTTTCCCATGCTATTTTACATAGACGTGAAATTTTTCCCAAAATTTAACGGATCTCAATATTGGTTGAGCGGATAACGATGGGGTTAAATTTTTTGGAAAGCTTATTTAATTTACTACAAGATGTATAAGATCTATTTCGTTATTACGTGCATTTTATATTTATTTATCGAATTTCAAAGTTTACCGCGGAGTTTTTCGCCACATTTTGCCCAATTGTACGGGATCACAGGGCAGATAAACAAAAAAATCATGCATCACGTTTTAGTAAATTTAATCGTCCTTCATAAATATCAAACCCCGTCAATTTAGTTTTAGCCATTATTGAGAAATTTGTACTTTTATTCAACATGGAGATTCCCATAGGAGCGTGCATGCTCTAAAAAGTGGGGACAGCCCCCTTAAAGACATAATTTGCTTGCAAGACAAAGTCTTGATGCATAACCCAAAATTAGAGATGTGCAAAATTGTTAACCATCTAAATGATTTCAGGGAAAAGAAGTTGCTGTAAACGTTACTCGCCTTCCCGAAGGAACGGTTGTCTTTGAAGATATCGGAACAGATAAAGCCAAGGGTCAAGTAGTCAAAGCTTTAGAGCGCCATCGACACTTAAGCGATCCATTGCCTGGAAGAATTCGGTCAAAAAATGATATGACGTAAGTGCCCCGGAGGTTTAAGAGAATCAATTTAAACTTATAAAAAATGAAGTGTAGTTACTGGTAAAGTCTATGGAAATCAAACTTGGTGCATGTTTTCATGCTAATTATTCTTACCAATTATTAAGGGAGATGGAAATCATGTATGGAAACAAAGATCAAGTGGGAGAATTTACCCTGATGCCCAATGACTGGGTCCAGTTCAATGTTGCCACGGATCGCCGAGATCACTTGCAGCGGGCTACGAACATCGAGCTGCTAGAGGAAAGCTTTCTCGTGTCTGGGGAAACGAGAGAGCGGGTACGTTGTCCAATTTTTCTTGCCAAATTACCAGAATATTTTCGTAAAAAGTTACGGTTTATCTCGCAATATTGAAGGGTGAAAAATTAAAAAGGTATCCATTATTTTTTTTTCCACAGGGAACTGTTGTTGCAGTAAAGGAAGGATTCGGTTTCATCAAGTGCCAAGAACGGGAGGCTCGCATGTTTTTCCATTTCAGCGAACTTCTCGACCAAGCGCGAGAAGTGCAATTCCATGACGAAGTGGAATTTACTGTAGTACAGGTCCGTTGCAAGAATTTTTTAAAACTGAACTTTTTGCTTCATTCGTAACGTAATTATTTTAATTACAGGATCCGGCAACTCCCGGTCGTCAAAATGCTATACGAATTCGTTACTTGCCACAGGGATCCGTTAAATTTGAAACAATCGGCAGTGAAATTTTGACAGGTAAAACTAGCTAGACGACCCCTTTCACCAAATTTGAATTCAATTTTGAATTCTTCTCGTAGGCATCGTAGAAAAGGAACCAGAAAGTCAGTTTAGTCGCAGTCCATCCAAAGCCAAAGACGAAAATGGCAAGTCAAAAGCAGCTGAAGCAGGAGTTATTGTTTATGAGGAAGAGGATAAATCAGTGCCAATAATGTTTTATAATACAGATTGTGATCCACGAAATTCGCCTAAAATTGGAGACAAGGTTTATTGAGTCGCATGCATCTCAGTTTTAATTTTTTTTTATTGTATCGAGAGATAATAAGTTAACTGATTGATTCTCTAGGTGCAGTTTAACATTTGTGAAAGTAAATGTAATGGCAGCAAAATTGCCATGGATATTAAAGTCATCGGTAGAAGCACAAAAAATGGTTTTAAATACACGAGTCAAGGATTTGTTGCTGCGTTGAAGGATGGCTTTGGGTTTATCGAAACAGCAGAACACGACCGAGAAGTGTTTTTTCACTTTAGGTTAGATATTATTTTAGCTTATTCCGAAGGGTAGGGAAGTTAGGGTGCTACTAAACCTCCTAAGTAAATATTAGTAAATCCCAAAGGGAAGGTTTCAGATGAGTCCTGAGTTTTTAACAAATTTCAAAGGGAATTCTGATTTTTGTCAAAACTCAAAATGAATCTTGTGGGTAAACCTTGAATTTTGGCAAATCCCGAAATGCTTTTTCTGAGTTTTTTGGGGAAATCAAATCAAATTTCAGAGAGGATCGATTCAGTTTTTATGAATCCAAAAGTGAATTCTGAAATTTGACACATTTTGAATTGAGCAAATCAACAACTTTTTGGTTGAATTCTGAATTTTGGCAAATTCCAAAGTAAATCCTAAATTTTGGTAAATCACAAATTAATCTTTTTGGGTGAATCTTAGTTGTATTACAATCGAGTTTTGATGAATTCCATATGAATATTCATGAATTTTGTAAATCTTATTTAATTTTTATGAATTCATGAAATCCCGTAGTCGTATGGAAAGATTTTCTGCCCTTTAATCTCGGGTGATTCCAAAGTTAATCTTGGTGAATTCATTGGGATTCATCAGAATACTGCATGCCGTTTATGAGGAGCTTGTCCTATACTTTGGGCAGCCCTGAATCTTTGAAACCTTACACTTCTAAATTACAGCTTATGTTTTCGTTGTTAGTGTGTATGCCGGAGATGTCACTAATCTCGACCTTGGTTGTGAAGTTGAATATGGAGTGTCACAAAAGAATTCCAAAGTCAGTGCCGAATGCGTGCGCAAGTTGGTGTGCGGAACCATCGCTGTGGAAGACCTAAAAAGCGAAGAGACGCTGGAAGGAATCGTCACCCGGCCTGTACGTTGTTACAATCCCGAACAGGAGGATTATCCCGGTCTCATCCGTGTTGGCACCGAAGGTGGGAACTCATAGTAATTCTAGGAATCCAGTGAATGTGAAAATTGGCAATAGCTGATGTGCATTTGATGGAAATTGCAGATGGGGAGGACGTGGAAGTATATTCCTTTGGCATAACGAGCCTAAAAGACAAGCGCGAATTCCTTCAAAAAGGGGATCCCGTTCAGTTTCAAATCAGCGTGATGAAATCGACTGGGAAGGAGAGGGCAGTGAATGTGAAAGCATTGCGTAAAAAACTTAATGCAACCGTCGAGGCTATTAAAGGCCAGGTAAGTCTGCATATATGTATATTTAACAGGGTGTCTGGCCATCTGGAAAACCTGCAAATGTCATGGAAATTAGTATTGTCTGGAAATGTCATGGAAATTTAGTCTGCGTCTGGAAAATCTAAATAAAATTTA
>JAQIXP010000482.1:0-25574 GCA_034700285.1 Proteroiulus fuscus
ATTCTGTTCTTCAGTTAATTATTTAAAATAACTATTAGTGGAGATATCCAGTCAGGGTATAAATTTAATTAAACCTCGGTTTAAGTTGAGTAAATTAGTAGAAATACACAGACTTGAGTTGAGGTTTAACACATAAACCAAGGTTCAAAATTTAACCATGAATGGATCTCACCACTGTATGTGATTTAAATCGTTTGATTAAAATCAATCCACATAAATTCACAAAATAAATTTTATAACAGGTAAAAATTACGGTACTCCTTTCCCGGTACCCCTCCTTTCCATTAGAGAAATTTGCAAAAAAAAAAATTGCTTCATAATGTTAGCTGAAATTCAAATGTTATGTAATAAGATGCCACTCTCGTCCCCACCCCCCTTCCTCCCTCAAACTGCATCACGTAATACTTGAACGCACCCATATGCTGTGTGTCAGTCTGGACAGCAAAGAAAAAATAAAATGCAAATAAATTACAGACTAGTTTTCTCTCATTAATGGCCATACCCATTAACCTAGTTTAAATTATTCAAGGTGGCCAATGACATAAAAAGGTTAAAGTTGATTTAGTCCAATTGCATTTGTAAATTTAAAAGAGAAATTCAGTTATCTAGAACTACCTATGCATCCAGGATGATCTAAATGCTATATTTCAATAAAAAGACTACACAAATTTTAACCAGCAATGTGTTTTCACTTTCTAACCTTTGTTGTCGTTAGTTCATTAAATAAAGAGTATGCCATTTTTCTTACAATTTAAAAAACGAATTTCTTTAAAAATCATAACTGTACTTTAAATAAAATTTGCTTACGCTACACAAAAACTTAATACACAAAAATGATATCCAATAAAGCTGATTTCATAATTGTGGGGGCATGAAAATATAACCCAAAAATTTGCAATATTCTCGTCATCTTTAGTTGGCTTATTGGAGTTTAATGAAAAAATTCCAATGTTGACACGACTAGGGCCTACTTAAAAATACACAATTTCCAAAGATTTGAGTATTAAAATCAATGGATATCAAATTTTAACAAAATTTAAAATTAAATTAGAAATGATTTACAAAGCAAAACTAAATCTTTTCTACCAACCCTTTTACTTTATGAGGTTAAGACGTATTGTTCTCATTACTAGTCCAGTAAATATTTTCAACAACAAATCATGTTCTCGATATATCGAAACACAATATATATAATCCGATTGAAACCAGAATTCTTATCGAAAAACAACCAAAAATTGTTTATCAAATGCTTTAGAAAACAGCCATTATAAATCATCAAAACAGAACCAGATTTGAATTAATCAAAATTACCTCTTTTACGTATTACATTTAAAAAAAAAAAAAACCAAACCCAAATTAATAATTTTGACCAGCATCGAAGGTCTTTTCCCTTATTAGATCTGAAAATCGATAGAACGAGTGCTTTCGAAATGTCCAGCTGCATGATTTTATTAAGGGTCAAGGCATACCTGTGGGTTGAATTTACTAGTTAGTGCCCATTGAAGTTACCCAAATCTATTACAACTAGAAATGGTCTTAAAGTGTCGGGAAAACAAGATAACGTCACTACTACTACAATGCAACCTCCTCTCGATTTGCAAATTAAAGGTTTTTTTTACCCCATTTTCTTAATTATAAAAAACAATTGTATGGATCATTACATGGTTTTCTCCATCAAACAATTTCAAAATGGTCAATGTAAAACATGCAGACAACTCTTTTAATTCGTGATGTGTTACACGAGAATGAATTAAAACTTCGCTGGAATCTGGGAAAAATCAACAAAATCGTGTGATGGAATTCAGGCGAATTGGATCACGCCACATTTGTGGCTTTTGAGATAGCAAAGCCATTTATCGTGATGATAAATATGGGCCTACAACATGCAGTCAGACAAAATGCATCCACAAATGTGATATGACATTACAAGTTGATTGTTTATTTTGTTAACTGATGAAAGGCTTTTTGCCAATGTGAATAATCTATTTTGGTAATGTAGCAACCTCCCCTTGACGGTAAAACAATGTCAATAAAGTATTATTATTTATGTGATATGGCATTATAATCTTGACAAAAGGTGTAATGGCAGCTAAGCACGTGACAATTTTTTTTACTTAAAATGGACCCGCCTCCTGATTGCGACGTCACAAGAAGCCCGAACAACCAGGAGGCACGTAGGCCTACACTTTCGTGCTTAACTGTCAGTCCATTTTTAAGTTCCTTAAGTTGTAAGTAGCATTATATTGCTTTTGTTACCAATGGTATAATTAATTATGCACTAACACACAAAACTCTTTAAATCCTACAATGCTTGGCTAAAATGTGTAAAATGTCTTCTGCAAACTCAAGGAAAATATTTTTGGAACCCACAAGGAAAATGAGAACCAAATTTGAAGGGCATTCTATAATAATGGCTCAAGGCTCTAATTTCAGCAGGCATGGACAGTTGGTGGTGCCCTCTAGAACATGTGTGTCTATGTGTCTCATAAGGGCTTATGCCTTTTATCCAGTAGAGGGCGCTACATGCTGTCAGTAACATAGTGCGTTCCCTATTATTTTCCAGTCCAGAATTTAAATTTTCATAAACACAAAATCTTTGTTTCTAAATTTCCAGGATTTTTTTGCCCAAGACTTTCTTGCATCTAACAATTGCCAAAAATCTAGGTCTTTTAAGTCTTTTACATCATTCTTGTATTTCAAGATGCTATGTTGTAATTAAGTTATTGCACCTCGACAAACATTATTCCTCGAGCATAAAACCATCAGAGGTACAATTTTTACTTCATGCTAAACTGCACTTACAATGTAATAAATGTAAGCTCTTTCAAGTTTTTCAAAAAGTTGTAAAGTTCCTATGTTGGAATACAAAAACGTAACGAAGTAAGCCATCCCGAGGAACCATTTGGATAATTTATACCCAAATAATATATCATTCATAAACACACTTTTTTATGAGAGCACATGTGTGTATATTCGACACCCATTCAAGATTGATTGATAGAATAACAGCATGGATACAAAATATTGACATAATAATGTCCATTTTAAGCCTACTATTTAATACATTCGGTGTACAAAGTCTCTCGACTATGAACCAAAACGACGTAATCGAAACCTTGAACGTGGTGTGTACACTGCCAGTACAATTGTATTAGCATTAAAAAAAGTCAATATTCCAAGGCTTCCGAAAGTTAAATATAAAAAAGGTAAACAAAATAAAGCAAGATTAAAGTAAAAAGCTAGACCTTGGAAGAAAGCTGGCCAATTTAACCTGATCGCAGGGTTCATTTCGGTAGTAAGCTTGCAAGTTGTTCAGTTTAACATTCATGAGCATTATTTACAACTACTCGCCGTCAGTCCCATACTCCTACATTGACTGATGCATGCAAATGCCATAATGTTGTTTTAGAACTTCTTTTTTTTATTTAAAATCAAAAAAGTGAGATTAACGGTAGGCCTAGGATACCCCCTTCCCCACTTTGTAACAAATCTGCTAACATCTATAACATATTGTATAACTCTGTCCATACCCCCATTGCTTCCCATAACTAAATCAGAAACAAATTTTAGCTTTTAAAAAAAAACCAAGTCTTAACCGAGATTTGTACATTGCATTCATAGTACAAGTGAGTCATGTTTATATTACAATAAATTAATTTATTTAATATATTTTTGGCCACTGCTGGCAAACTGCCAGCTAAGCAAATGCATAACAGCAAGCCAGCTAGAATTGAACTAGCAATCCACTACAGTAAAGTACGGGCAGTAATATAACTAATGCGCCCCAGTAATATGATGCTAAATATCGATGGCTTAGAGCCCAAGTAGCGAATGAGCCATGTTATCACACTGGCCATTCGCTACTTGTGTTCTAAGCCATCGATGTATTATAAACCTCACGCGCTGTATAGGGGAAGCCACCATATCCCGTTAATGCCATCTTTGTTTTTGTGATTTTTTTCCTGAAAGGTGGTGTAGTGCAGTTTTATGCTTTGGAACTATTCTTGCTAAGTATTATTGCATCCATACCGTAATCCATACTCACTGCAAACTTGTAAAAATACTTTTAGCATCAAGTTTTGTCACCAGAAGCCAACTTTTGCTTTGCACATTGTAAAACTCGAAATTTAAAATTTTATGTTTTGTTAATACAGTTGTTCTTTCTTTCCTTTCTACGCATTTGCAATGCTGAAAAAATGATGCGACTTTTAATGCCCCTTCGTCTTCCAACCACGTTTTGGGACTTTAAATGTATAGCGATAACAAAACTAGTCTAGTCTTCTTCTAGCCACTACGATATAACTAAGCCTGTTAAAACTGAGATTTTTGCATGCAAGCATTAATATAATTCAATCATTTTAGAATTTTGGATTGAAATGAGAACAGATTTCCCAAGCATTAGACAGCTAGATTCAATGTGACAAATGTTGTACGCATATTTTACTGAACAAACATTGGAAAGATAGAAATATCCTTTCTTACCTTTCCGTTGTCTTTTCGTCATCTCCGCCATCCTCCAAGGCAGCATTGACGCCTTCTCGCTCCTTCGTGGAATGAGCTTGTGCATCTAAGCTGCTTCTTGTACCGAGGGATGACTGAACAATCGAGCCCAATACGGCCGGAATCTTCCCTACGTCAATACCTGCATCCTAAATACACACAAGAACGTATGATTAAATATTGGCTAGCTCTACCTGTACTTCTGGTACATGTAGTGCATAAAAATTTCACTTACCAGCACAACAGGTTGTTCCTTGGTCACTGATTTAGAAAAGTCCCCATCGCCAGCCAGAAAAGAGGGATTCTCACTTAGAAAGCTGGTCTCCTCGTTGTTTATAGACTTGCCGATAATCGACTGAGATTGTCCATAAATAGGAACCTGTATTTCAATAGATGTTTCATATTTACATATTAGGCCTACGTATTTACGTTTCATATTCACGCAAAGCGATCAAAATGGGTTAGACGAATCTATCGGCCGTGGCACAACTGCAGATGCTACGACGCTATGGGATTTTGACCATTTTTATTCTCCCACCCTTCTCCCATGTCACACCGTAGTCAACACTAATCACTCGCTCCAGAGTCATGTATTCACAATTGTGCGGTATCACATGTCACAGCTCGTTAAAACCCCCACTGCGTGTGAGTGCAGTAGGTCTACCGTTGGTATGGTTGAAACACGCAGTTGTAGCACAAGCCTTAGATACAGAATTTGCAAAAACTCAAAATGGATAACGAACCGTTTTCTGCGTTTGCTGTTGATTTAAGGTATCTGGAAGCTGAGCGAAAGAAGGCAAAGGATCGTCGGCGAAATTACCATGACAGCTGTAAAAAAAAATGAAATAAAATTGTTACACAGATTAAAGATTGTGCAACTTTCACAGGTACTGTACTGGCCGATACTAATATGGATCTTAGAATAAAACGTGAATCGGAATAGCCCAAACTTTGTCTCTAGCCCACCAGGCTTTTACGAGCCAATACCGGGTAAAACCAATGGATCACTCCAGACACAATCTATACTGATTAATCGCTAATGTGGTTAATTCACGGGATAGATGGATATGGCATAAAGTCAATCTATTACATCCCGAGCAGATTCAAAGATCAAGATACCGGTAGGCCCCCTACTAATGTTCAGTGAACGGCTACATCATTTCCATTCCTGATTTATGTTTATGGCATGCATTACCCATATCTTGCCATTCCCTGCTTTTTGAGAGATAAGCCCCACATTTTCATGTGAAGATTAAAAATAGGCACAATTCCCAGCTAACAATTGGTTTATTAAAAAAAACTAAAGCCTAATGTTGATGGAGCTCATCTCTCAAGCAAAAATTATATACGTCTCGAATTCTCTCTGTGCGTCAAGTGTGTTTGCATGAAACTAACAATGCATGTATAGTCCCTCTCTTACCACCCCCATTTAGAGGGCTATGAAAATACCCAATGACAAGAAAAATTATTAAAGTTCATCAACACCGCTTGTTGATAAATAGTGGAGCAACAACCCCAAAAAAAGAAGTGTCTACACAGCCAGTATAATAATGCACAGCAATTCTTATACCGGTAAGTCTATAAATGCAACAGTTACTCCGGCTCATCATAAAAAAAAAGCTAACTGCATTAAGATATCATGTAGCAATTACTCTTAGGTGTGTACTAATTACCATTAGCATGAAAGTTTTTTAAGCACCAGTAATTTACAGGTTTCTAGGAAATCCAAAGCAGCCACATATTGCGTAGGTGTGAATATGGAATAGCTCAGGTCATTCTATTTTCAGCAAGGTTCACGAGACTCTTGAAGATAATGACTTTTCAAACGCATCTTGGAGCTCTGCCTTATTTTTGTCACCATTTCATTTACGAGAACACCATATTTTACCACTGAATTTTCCTCAAAGCAAGTGTAGGCCTATGCATGGGAAAAGTTGCAAGTTTATAGGCCTATTCTACTTAATTAATGGATCATTAGACAACACCTAAAAGATAAAAAAAATTGTTATTTTCACTCCAGTGCGTGCCTTGCATAGTAATGCAAGGCCAAAACGAAAGTTTTTCAGCCAATGTAAACACACGAGTGCAGCTCAAATTAGCTGTGCAGTTAAGGAACCTAAAGCCTATGCCTAGCGAAATTTGTCGATAGAAAATCCATCTAATTAAGCCTACATATAAATAGTCAGACGGAGAAGATGAGAAACCACATAATATTAGAATTTTTTGAGCAATTTCCTGCTATATTCGCATATTGTTTATTTCCCTTTCTTTTGATACTAACGATTTTGAAACACATGACTTCATAACGCACTAATAGGCGTGTTTTAGCGTTATTACCTTGTCATACGCTGTAGTTATTCAGTTTACAAGTAGTTCTTAACTCTATCATAGGATACAAACAAAACACTAAAACGCAAAGTTCTTATATTCGATGATTTTCCTATATGAAACATCCATAATTTCTGTTACCTCATTTGGTACACCACCTATTTAGGTAGATAACCAGTCTGTTACACTTTTGGTTACCCGCATTGTTATCCAAAAACGATAAAACGGCAGACGACAACAGCAAAACGCTCAAGGTCCTAACTCTGTATCCAAAGTTGCACAGGGTAATAGCGCTAAAACACGCCTAATGGCAAATCATCGATGGTACGCCTATAGATTAACTACACTGTACACGATAATACACAATTTTTTATTATTTAGAAATCCTTGGGTCAGACTGGAGCCTCAGCCACTGCTGGCGCCCCTCTAAATATCGATAACCGATGATGAAAAATCAATTGCTGTATGGTGTTCTAGAAAAATTTCAAGGCCAGATAAAGTCTGTTTAAATTAAACTGCCCATTGATAGAAAAAAAAGAAGAAGAACAAACACGCCATACAGTGTATCAACGGTCCATAAGCACTTCTCAAACTATTCAAGAATTTCTGAGTTGATTAAAAAAAACACACAGGAATTCCACTGAATTCAAGAAATTTGGTTGATAAATCTCACCACTGAACCTAAATTCAATTAATCTGATGAAATTCAAAGATAATATTACTCAGCGTAGGCCTATATAATCTGCACACCTTTTTTCACAGAAAGTAGATATTTGTAAACACATGTGGCACCTGCAGAAATAGTCATCAATGCAAACATGTTGTTTTGCTGATTGATTACATGAACATAAAACAATCAGCAAAACAAGCTCAGGGGCTACGGACCAGGGGGGGGGGGTGCTAGGGGGGCAATGGCAAAATATGCATTTCAGGTGCTTTTTAGCCCATTTTTGAGGAACAAAGACGCCTGCGGCGCCATTTTCTGTCAATTTTGGCACTTATGTACAACAACCTTAAAATTCTCGCCTGTAGCTCAAATTTTACAAACTTTTTCAATGGAGAAATAGGCATTCTTAGTTCTTTTAACCCATTTTTGAGTGTTTTTAGCAAAAAGTGGCCTGCAGCGCCATTTTTTGTTAAATTTTACAATTATTTACGAAAACCTCAAAATTATTGCCTGGGATAAATTTCTTTATGTTATATGGGTGGGTGGGTGCTAGGGCCTGTGGTCGATGCTTCTAAAATTAAGGGCCTGTTGAGGGAGACTCATTTGCCACTGCCTTCATTGCCAACGGGGCACTTACACCCCAGTCCGACCCTGCTACTTTTTAGTCCCCCCACTTTAAAACTGCTTCCGTAGCCCCTGAAGCTTATTTATTTATGTCATTCTAATCACAGTCCAATACTGCCACCATGCAACGGTGTCATCCCATTTTGCATTTTCCATTTTCGCCTTTTCCCATTCACTTCCATGTTAAAATTAAAAAACTATGATTCCCCTTTCGCTTTCAATTTACATTAGTAAGATGGGGTAAGGCGAACCGGGAAAAGGCGAAACGGGTCGTAGCCTTTTTTTAGATGTCTTAAAGAAATTGGGTAGCATACTGGTACTCCATAGCGGTACGTGTCTCATGAATGCAAAAGCGGGATTATTTATTATAAATCTACCATAATTCATAGGAACTACAATCGCCAAACAATCACTTTCGGAAACGTTATTTTGGAGATACATTGAAACCGTAGTCATGAAAATTTGAGAAAGAGGATCTCTTCAATACAAAGCTCACAATGCTCCAATGGCAACACTGTTGTATCTAATTTCATATTTATGAAATTCGTTTTTCTTTACTTTAGGAGTGAGGGTCACAATCTTGGGTTCGTCAGCGGACGTCAAACTCATTGTGGAAATACGATATGAATGCCAATGTACAAGCAAATGACATCAACTTGTGCAAACAATAATTGTGCAAATTTCAAGCATATTTGTCAATTTTTAAATAAACAATGTAGACTACTAGTAAGCCTACAGTAGGCAAAATCTATTGAAATTGACAATGAACAATCGATCAGATGCATTCTTATAAGGCTATAATACTCATCCTGGTGTAATGTGCTTTATCAATGACCTTGTCTATCCGTCACTAATGAAATAAAACTAATTACGTCAATAAAGATGCGATAATTGTATGGACTGAATGATGCAATTTAATTTTACAACTATTCCAGTTTTCATTCATGTAACTTTTCACACTGAATAATTAAAAACTAAATTTAGTTTTATCTTCTGTGCAATTGCTTCATACAGAAAGGACAAACGTTTTCAGAACGTACAAATTTGCAAATTGAATTCCAACCATTTTTTATTTGGAATGCGCCATGCTATGCAATAACTGGAGGGTTAAAAATGCTCATCGGCCTGAATGCCCCAGAAATGAATAAACATCAATTGTGCACTTGACCACAACACAAGGTTATACTAAAATTTGTAGAAAAAAATTAGAACTGAATGTCTTATAACCAGTATTTACACTGTACTTTAGGGGGTCACTGGCCCACTAACCAATTGCCGGTGCTAGAGGCACTATCTAAAACAAATGACTATATTTAGACTGGCCTAATTAGCTCTACTGTATGGTTTTCATTTTAAATCAAAGTTGAGGCAGGGACTGTACAAAAGGCTCCCGTACAAAAATGGTATAGCAAGCCTGCTTGCTTATACATGTAGGCCTATTTACAATTTTACCCTAAAAATGTAAGTTAATTTCCCTTATTGTTTTCATTGCTTACTAATTTTTTCCAAATAAAGCATTTCCGTTACATTCTTATGCACAAGTAGGCCTACATGTCAACAGAAGCTCCATTATGACAGATTTGCTAAAAAAAAAAAAACCTATAAAACTACGAATCAAAAAAATATCTTCATTATTCAAGCTGTGGAAGCAGATTTGTAGGGGGAAAAAATGGTATCTTTGGAGTCCAAAGAAATACTGAAGAATGGAACAGCACTGTGGCTCATAATTTGTTCCTCTGAAAAACAAATTTCTCCCCCATATTAAATGGCTGTGTTATTGGATATTTGAACTCTAGAATTTAGCAATTTATCACAAATAGTAAAATTTAATAGCCTACTTTTGTTAGGACTATAAATAGCACAATGGGTTTCAAATTTAATAATTAAATATATTTTTGCATTTTCATTTCATTAAACCATTATGCTACTGTGCACACCTTTCTTTCAAATCTTCAAAAATTTAATTTAATTGAAATAAAAGTAGACCATAATATCTTTTGAATAGTCCGAAACGAAGGATGGGTTGGCGTCAATCCAGCTATTGACTATATTAGCAGTCCAGTAGGCTCCATCAGTGACCATCTTATGAGTTATAATTATAAGCGGGTTTTCTCAATGCCACGGAAGCTTTGTAGTTACTACTGCTGCTGTTGGCCAACAGGGCCATGAATTTCAACCCATCTTTCATTTGGGACGTCTATAGAAACACCTATGATTTTGAATAAAATCGGTTAATGTAAAAATGTGTACGACCATTTTACTTGGAGATGAAACTTGTTTTTCAGAGGTAGTCTGTAAAGTTATTCCTCACAATCTTATACGTGGGACAAAACAACATGTGTTGCAAGGATAAAAATGTAGGAAGTAGAAAAATATCATGGCACTATACTGAAACCGAGCAAAAGAACGGCGTAAATTTCCGTCTACTGGTAATCAACAGTATAGGGAAAGTTACGCCATTCTTTTGCTCGGTTTCAACATAGTACAAGTTTTCTCAAAAATTTTATAACTATTTCTTAGCTCAGAATTCAGGGTCAACAATTTGCAAAATATATTATCTTTTAATTTCAAAATTTAAAATTGTAGTTAGTGAAACAAGAAAAGCCCACTTTGGGACCCAAAGCAAGTGTAACCATCATGATCCATTGCTTGGTCTAGAACCAGGCCCATGGTGCTTTTAATCTTTTTTGTTTATGGTAGCCTACCCTAAAAAAAATCCCATAAATAGGTCGCATATGTTGATTTTCAAGTAACTGTCATGTAATTAGATAGAAAAAAGTATTCATTTACAATATGGCATGTCAGGGAATGGCACCATCTCCTACTTTATAATTTTTTTTTTAATTTTGAAAGAGTAGATGCATGCAAGCCGGTACCATTCACTAGTTGGGACAAGGCTTATTTTATAAAGTACACGTGACATAGGTATGTTTAAATTTAATATTTAAGAAAGAAAGTCCCACGTGCTTTCTTTTTTTTATTTTCAATGCATAATTTTAGGCTTGGGTTCGTCCCCCAAAATAAAAGGGTAGACCAGTATATTTGCCAGGAAATAAATATCATTACATTAATCTCTTCAGGGTGAAGTTTAGCCACTTTTGTACTGTACTACGATATTTACTGGGTGAGATATTTGTAGTAATTAAATACAAAAGATCCCTTGCATATTTCTGTAAATAACGGCCACATTCTAAGCCCTTTTTTGTCAATTCTGCTTGTAAAGCAGGTTTTCATAAGTGATAGATATGTTATAAATGGAAGTGACAAAAATCTTCCCAACTTACCAAAGGATTACTAGGAATGCCCATACAGATCGTTGAAAATTCTTTCTACATTTCTTCATTTTGTATTTAGATCCCAGGAATCTTCAGTCATTCTAACAAAACAATACCTTTTTTAAAAAACACTTCACGCGTTTCTAAACGCAATACCAACTGCGGAATTTTTAAGATTCTCGTAGGCCTACTGACGATCACTAACGAATGCAGGCTTTTAAAATTTGCAAGGCTGACGTGGAGCGCTGCAATATGCACTATCGAGCGCCACCTGGCGAGAATCACTGATACAGGGTGTCGCAATGAACCATTTTTTAGGAAAATTAAATTAAAAGACAAATTAAAGGTTCTCAATCAAGCATTCTACCCTGGCGAAACTTTTATCCAACGTGGAAATCAATGCACGTGCATAATCCTGCAAAGTATATGTAATTGGCACATGCATTGCACCACATTTTGGAACAATAATTTGATGTGGAGGGGAGATACCCTTAAAAAATTTAGGATGCTATCAGCATTTTTATTTAGATATATTAAAAAATAAAGAAATTTGTAGGCCCTACCATAGTGGCTGCTATAAATTATTATAATGCACGAAATACACTTGATTATCATATTTACAAAAGCTACTTACTTACCACAATAGTAGGCAAGCGGCAAGCCTATTCCTGTTTGTATTTCCTGAAGTTCATATGGTTGAAGCTGGTGGTGAGCCAGGGGGAGGATCATTGCACCCCTTCTCCCCAATAGGAATAGCATTACTCTACTATTCAATCATGAATTTTTACAAAATTAATCTCCCCCCCCCTCCTTAAAATTTTGCTCTGGAACTGCCCACGTGATGATTTTCATATGAATAGGTTTTCATTTAAATTTGGATCTGCAAGTGTCAGTATAGCAAAATATTCTATCATGCATATTAAGAACAGTAAATGTGCACCAAAATCTATCCTTTTGCTTTTTCAAATCAGTTTACTTCAGTGAGCATGAATTGTCTAAACAAAGTCTAAACAAGTTTAAGCAAACTTGTTTAAAAACACTTTGGATAGAACAGCTCCAATGTTTGTATTAATTGGAATGTGGTTAATTTGTGCATGTTTGTAAATCAGGTAAAATATTGTTCCATGAAAATAAGATTTCTGGTATAATACCATCTACATGTATTATAATTGCAGTTTTTTTGTTTAAATTCTTATTCTGATCCTAAGCTTTTACATACTTCACAATTTTGCTCAATTCTTTATTGGGTATCCTTTTTCAAGTTCTCACTCAGTCAATGTACAAATTAATTTAATTTCGTTATTTCTTGAAAAAATACTATTTAGGTTTTAGTTAATTAATTAGATGCATTGCATTTGCAATTTTCAATCTAACCCCTGTGAAAAAGTCAACGCGACCAACATTGCTGGTTATGTTGGTACCATCATTATACATTTTACATTAGAACAGCGGAGATATAGAAACAGCAAACTGCACAACTCTATTAAAATTCGTAAATGATATAGCTATTAAACCTGCAAAGTCCTAACAAAATTTTTGATCCAAACTGAACACAATGCATTTGTTCCATCTTCAATGCCAACAATTACGTAATTATATTCACAGATTCTTTGGTAAATATCACGCTAAGAATGTTGCACAAATCTCAAGTATAATAAACACAATAAAGTACATTTATTAGTCAAGTTGTTTTATATAAAGTTTTGACTCTATGGTCGATGATGGCATTTTTAAGAACAGGCAAGGTGAAATGAAAAAAAATGGAAGAAAGTAACATGTAAATCAATAAAAGTTGTGTGCCATTAAAAAACATTCAAGATTAAAAACGTTCCTTTTGTTATGCTGTATACATATATATATAGATATATCCTAGTCATATCATATATTCACAAATTAAACCCCATTCATTGCAAGAAAAAGCAAAGAAAATCCATCTATCATTCAGGACAAGGAAAATTAGAAACGCAATAAGAAAGCATTAAAATAGAACAAGAAGCGTTTAGAAAACAAAAGGTTTTGGTTTTGACACTTGTAAAAAAAACACACAAAAACGTTAAAAAGTAGGAAAAAAAATCATGGAACGTCATCCCTGAGGCTGACCGTAAGGAAGAAATCTCGTATACAGCCAATAGTAAGCGCTCTCCGTTTAGGACACAATTAAACGAGAGCTAATTTGGGGCTTTAGGGGATGAGGACATTCATACTGGTCAATCGCTATCAAATACATTTTTTTTTTGGCTCGGGTGAGAATAGTGGCAATGGGAATGTTAAGAGCATAAATCTCCTTGGTTCGCATTTTTTAATTAATAAGATCACAAAAATACGAGAAACGCAAATGAAGACGTTATAAAAGCAAATGCTGATATGGACAAATCCTTAAACAATATTTAAAAAAAAGTAATTTATAGACAAATGCCACACTTTCTGAACTTATGAAAGGCAACTGGGGTCAAGAGGTTCATACTGATCTTCTGAAGTAACAATTACATGAAGAATTACTTCCTTAATTTTCAGCACAATCCATATTATGACTAAAATGTTAGCTTATTTTCTGATTCTTAATTGTCTATTTCACTAAGAATATCTCACAGTTGTAAAGTTGGCAACTTTTGATATTAATGTTCATTCTCGTCTTAGAAGTAACGGGGCTACGACGGTAGCGTTTCTACATGTTTAAAATGTGCGTTAGATATAAAATAAATTAATGGTGTTAGAACTTAAGAATTCCACATAAAAAGCAACTTCAACATAATTCTCTCTGAGGTGATAATGCACTTTTAGATAGCATAGTCCAAAATTGAGGACATTTCAAAAATTTTGCTGTAAATGTACAATTCTTGATTGAGATTTTTCATCTTTGGATAGAAACTAAATCTTAAAAAATTGCTTTTCTTAGAAATTGGGGAGGTCCATGTTGAGCATTGGTACTTAAAACTCTTTTACTTAATGCAAATCAAAATTTGTGATTTATGAAATCAACTCTTTAAGTGCATTAATTTATAAATTTTTCAAATTCTTCAGAAACTTCATGGAAGTGCCTACTTATTGTCACCTCAATACTTTTTCGAGAAAATTGTGACATCTGACTTTGAAAAAAGGTTTTGTAAAAAAAAATCATGACATGATGAATAATGGAAGATTAGCAGGGGTATGGTTCGCTCTAAAGCTTTATAAATTATGAAAAATGATTTAAAAAAAACTTAAGTGGAATGGATAGATGCAGGGTTGATGAGAGAGAGAGAGAGGAGACTGGATGAGAACTAAATTATTTCGTATTAAAAAAAGGACTTAATAAATTATACAACAACCGCCCCGACGTTAGTTCAGGTTGGAAGCGATGAGAATTGTGATAATATAATGGCTGTACATTTATGAAAAAGATTTCCAGGGGCTCTGACCACACCGCAGCGAGAAAATTATTAATTATTAGGCTTAATTGGGCTCCAGGGTCATATTTCAAAGGGAAATGAGGAGAGGGAGCCGTAGATAGGCAGAGCTGAAAAATCTTTCCACTTTTTATGGTATTATTAAGACTAGATCTAATTTTAAATTAAATAAAACCTCAACGCTCCGGTGGCCGTTCCATGAGATAAGGCCTCTTGCGCTCTCGACAAAATTTCTTGTGTACTGGCCAGTCTTTTTGTTGACAGTGCGTTCCGCAGTACCTGGCCTCTTGACATCGGCCACATATACTAAATTCGCGCAATTCTTTTTCCATGTTTGTACAGGGTGGGTAATGACATTCGTAATAACACGTACTCTCATCTGAAACATGAAAAAATAGATAATTAAGAAAAGTATTCAATTTAAAAGAGAAACCTAGTGTTTTAGAAAATATGTTCATTTGCAATGAAGAATAACAAGAATAGGAATTATCAAGGAGTAATGTGTGGAATTCATTTTAATAGAAGTGCACAAACATGCTAAATTCCAAGCAGTAATTCTATAAAACTTCACGAATGCATTTACCTAACTATTTAGTTATATTTCAAAAATGAAATTTTGTTGTTTTTATTCAATGATTCACTTTGAAATGACGTATTTGTATTGGCCTTCCAGTTTCAAAAACAAAACAGTTTTGCAAAATAATCCACTTGAAATTGCTTGTATTTAAGCAAATTGTATTAAATTTCAAGTGAATCCTCATGAATAAAGTGAATATTGCAATACCAAGCTTACAATTTAATGAATTACAAGTTTTAAATTGAAACTTTTTCACACTTGCTATCGGACACGAACAAAACACTGCTCCTGTCAAAAATCTCAGCAAATTTTCGCAATATTAAAAGTAAATCTGTACAATTGGCGTATTTTTTAATATATGTACATCTTAAGCATTATTGCATAGAAGGAAAGGAGTGAAAACAAATTGAAAAATTTCTCTCGTTACTAACAGATGGCAGTGAGTTCTGGGATTTTATGGTTCAGATATTCCTGAATTCAGGCAATATGGCGCTCTACGCGAGTGTCATAACTTTAGGGAACTGATGCCTACGGTAAGTTTTATTCCCCTAGAATAAGTTTATGTCTACGTGTTCTAATGCCATCTATGAGCATTTAAAATCCACTAGTCATGAAGTGAGACTTCTCCTTTAAGTAACAATGCTTTTTTTACCAATTCTACTAATATAGATATAGTTTATATATCATCCATAGAAAATTACCAACCTTCTTCTTCAACAATTTCTCCATTTGCATTATAAAATTTTGTGAAAAAGCTATCTGGATAATGCTGAAAAAAGTAATGAAGGTTTGGTTACGGTATAGAATAAACTGGCTTAAACTTAAAAAAGGGCATTCGACCAAAGGGCTACTCTACCTCTTCTACAGGATCGACTGGTAATTGTTGAATTGCGACCCAATATAAACTCTGTTCCCTACTTTTACTGTGTGGTTCTTCAAATACAGGTTCTTGCTTGTCAGATGCTACTAAACTGAGATTTTCCATTCTATTGTCCACCGTTACACCATTTTTGTGAATCACTTTAAAACCCGGAGCAATTCCGCCGCAATGTTTCTCCCTGCGAAAACAAAAGTGGAAATAATACCGAGAAATATACAAGAATAACAAGTGGTAGAGGAATGAATTCCAGTAGTACCACAATAAAACGTGGACATATTGACCGGCGCTTCGACCCCTGTTGATGTCGTAGGCGTATGCATAGATCTTGGCTCCATTACCATCACGGTCCACTTCAACTCTGGCCTGACGAAGGAAAAAAAATAACTACATGCACTATTGATTCCAAACTATAAACATCAACAAGACTGGAAACTTACTTCAAATGCGTACTGTTGAACTAGTGAAATATCGCGCTCATCCAATAATGCATATTTCGTCTGAAATAATAAAAGAATAAAAACATTAACATATATAGACCAAAAAATGAAAACTATTGCATACAGGGTAATCTACAAACGACCAAACTTCTATTTACTATATAGAGACTGTTTGAAGTGTCAAGCTAATGAAACCCGATACAATGCATAAATCATAACCTGCTACGGTTGATAAAATTTATTATACTGTTTTTGCTTTGCTAAATGGCTTACAACGAAAACATTTTCACATAAAGTATACTCTTAAGTTTAAACTAAAGATTTTCATAATATAATTCTGCAAAACAAAGTTTTCCACGTAATAATTTCCATTTATAAAACTATTGTTGTTGAATTCTACTAAAATATGATCCATAAAAATTCACCAGAAAGTTTTCTACAGACTTAAAAAGTTGCACTCTCCTCACGAAACTTTGTTTCTGATGAGGTGCAGTGCACGTACACTTTGAGTCACTGACATGTACTGCAACACATTTTGAAACAAGAATTTAATGATGAGAGTGAATCACTAACAGAAGTAAAAAAATTAAGACTGGAGAACTTTTTGAACCTCGACATGCCTAGGATCTCTAGATCGATAAGCTAACCAGTTACAAAAAACTATGAAATTATGAGTCCCCCGTTTAAATTTAGGCGCAATATCTTCATGAAGATGAAGCAGCTTTAAAAGATGTTCTACATCCAGTTGTTCCCCATACCAACTGCCTGAAATTATATGCAGGCTTCTGCTCTCTGTGGGATAAATTCTGCAGACCCTGCAGTTCTACAGAAAGACTTCTTGAAAATATGCTCATACATCACAATCGATATTTAACCATGTAAGAAGACGCTTCCACCATGTGTAGAAATCACAATATAAATCAGAGGACATAGCTCATGGGTATCTGGTACTGGATTGATACATGTACCAGTATACAAGTTTCATATTCAGCGAAAATTAAAAAAAACAATTTCATCAACATACAATTAAACAACAAAACAGCCTAGAAATTTCGCCATATCTTCGTAAATAAGAGATTCTAAATGAGCAAAAGTAGGCCTATATAACATCTGGTTGGACACATGCCTAATCATTGTGAGTCTTTCAATGAGGAGGTAGCCATACAGAAAAAAAACTAATACAAGCCATATAACAAACATGTACTCAATTCATACTCCATCTGCTGTATCAAACCCAGGTGAAGTGAGGACAGAAGTAGACACCTGGACCAATCGCTTTCAAGGGAAAATTTAAGCAACACTAATAAAACATTTTAATTGGCAGTGGGCACCTGGTCCCATATGCAGGTAGACACATAAAAAAGGGGAGAAAGTGGCACGTGTCCTTCACTGGCTATCCAAGCAGCTGCTCCTTATTTATTCCGTTAGTATTTCTTATTTAATATTCCCATTTTTAAACTTCCTTTCCAGTTTCAGCCGAAAACGAACACGTCTGTTGTATCAGCTGGCACAACTTCCTTTCAGTTAAGAATTTACAGAAGTGCTTCGCTCCGAAACTCAAAGCAAAACATGGATCCAAATACAATCTGGCTTACGAATCGGTTCATGCTTGAATAGATAAAAAGACATTGACAAAAAAATGTCTTTTTGAGATTTTAAAAAAGGTCTACAAACCACAACCCCAATAAAATCTCCCTGGGTACTATGTATCTCATAAAATCCTGACACAGTGACATTCGTGATGAAATTTGACCATGATTGTTACTGTGATAAGTTTTTGGTTTTCCATTACAATTTTTGCAATTCTCGACTTATGAGGTCAAAAAATTTGGCAATTTTGACAAATTTGTCACTTACTAGGCCTATGTCACGAATGTCACTGTGTCAAGAGTTTTATGATATAGGGCCCTGGAGTGAATGGTACATGGAATTTGTCACATTTATTTCTTGAAAATGGTTATCATTTTAGGGGCAAGATATTGTAGTGTTGAAACATCACTAATGGCCTAGCTCATTAGTTAACACATATAGGCCTATATCTAGCCTGTGAATCTATTCTGAAACAATTTTAAAGGTTGGAAATTGATCTAATTTCCGTTGACGATTGCCACCTGTTGATAAACATTTCAAAACAAAAATGTGCACATTGTCGCACCCACGAATAGCCCTATTATTAATGGATGGGGGTTTCTTTTTTCCCCAATTAATCCAAGCCTGGCTATTATTGCTACACTCGAGTCTGTTCATACTTTCAAGGATTCTTTGCACTTACAGAGATGTGCATATTTCATGAAAGTATGGAAGTTTTTACTTTGATTGGGGCTAATAACTTTCACAATTATAATGCTTTACTTGAACATCCTGAATTTCTTCTTAATTGTCTCCGAATCAGTGATTCTGAATAATTTTTTTTCAAGTTGTGGTTGTAGTTTTATTATTTAGATCAAATTCCCCCCCCCCCCCACCTTCAATAAAAAATACTAAACATTTCCTTTTGCTTAAAAAGAAAGAATATGCTCAGGCCTACTTTAAAGAGAAAGTCCAGAAAATAGAAACAAAAATACATGTTATAGTTTAATTTCTTTCCTTTCGTTAACTAAACTATGACACTTTTTTATTTTTCTCCTGATCTTCTCAAAGATTTTAAAATAAAATGAGCTAAAGTGAAAACATAAGTTTTATCTTCAAAAATTTGCAGCCAGGAAGGTGTCCAGTAATTACAATAAGTTATGAAATTATTTTAGAAAGCAGTCATTGCTTGCACCACAGGTTACGCCATAGGGAGATAACGTACAAAACAATGGAAGACCCTCCCTATGACATCAAATGGCCAACATTTTCATCAGTTCTAGTAGAAGCAAAATTTAGTGCATCTAATAGTCTGCCTTCACTTAAAAGGCAACGAGATTTCCCCTAAGAAAAATCGCTTTCCTTTTCAGGTGAGAAGACTATCCTGGCAGCACTATCGAAAAGGTACGAGTTATGCTGAATTTCCCTTGAATTGCACACAAGAATGCGTTCAGGCTAGACTGCCTGACTTAATTTCTTTGACATTTTGCCAATTCCCTGACTTTCCAGGCCATTGCCACCGCTCTTGTCCTATAATTTCTAGCAAAAATTTAAAAAAAAAAAATGCATTAGGCCCACATATGCGGATGTCACCTGTCACCACCACTATTTGTCATTGTCATATGTAAAAATACAAGGACTCCGGAAATGATAAAGGAACACACGAGGCCAGATCTCTTCAAAAACAAAGATATAAGATTCTATCGGATGAGAATAATTCAAAATTAAGACGATATTAAATATAATGCTACACATTTGCATCAATGTACAAAGTCGTAAAGTTGCATTCTCCTCACTAACTTTTTGTTCCAAAATGACGCTTAATGCACGTGCGACTTGCATTTGTTTTGCTGGAATATGCACGTGCACGTAGTACCATTTTGGAAAAAAAAATTATAAATAGAATGCATAAATCCAATAAATGCATCTTTAACTTAAATAAGCGTTTAAATTGATTTCAGCTAAACTATTTGAGGTTCCATGAGAAAAAAGTACCTCCGTGGAGAAAAAGTAACAATGGTATCTCCTTGACAGTGCAGAAAAAGCAGTTCTTTTTATCCGAAAGCAGGAAATTCAAAAAGGGAGAGAACAGAATAGGCCTGTATGTTAAAAAAGGTGTAATTACAGGTGAGTCAACTGCAACTGAGTGAATAATGAGTACAAAAAAAGAGATAACATTTAACGAAGATTTTAATGTGTATTACTAGCTGGTATATATGATGAAGAAGTAAGTAGGGAGGAGAAATCTTCGTGCAGTTGCCACCATGGGGGTAATGCGGTGACTGACTGACCGATGACCTCTCGCTTTGCCTTATATACCTGTCTTCGGCTTACCTGTACCATGCTAATAAAAAAAGACTAGTTTTTTTGTCGATGGACCAATATCGAAGCTTGGAAAACTAGTTACTCAACTAGACAGCCTTTTTTTTCTCTTTCTAATTTCGAAAATTCACTACCGTTCAATTTCAAGGCGAAGCATAGGCCTATTTTATCGATCAATTTAAGAGAAACGAAACTTACGAAAACCGAAAATGCCTGGCAGAATAGAATAAAAAACAAAAAACAAAGGGAATCCAAGTGAGCACTCATTGTTCGTTATCAGAAATGTCTTTTAATTAAATACTATTTTAACTGGAGAATAAATAACTAGGAAATTGATTGTTGGAGTAGATAAAAAAGAACAAACATGGCCTAGGATGAACGGGTCACTGGTCATCCAGGTCCTAAGGGGAGGTACGTCCACTGCCTATATATCCAAACACAATTTATTCAAAATGAAACATTATCACTGATGTATAAAAAAATGGACAAAAAATAAAAAAAAACCTTTTACAGAGACAATATAGACTCGTTACTACGTTCTCAAAGAGACTTTCAAATTGAAGAAGGGGAACCTTTAAATCCCCCTCCCCCCCTTTAACAGTTACAACACTTAGTAACACTGGTAGCTACATTCAGCATTCAAGTAAATCATTTTTAAATTTAATTATACTAATTTTGTATAGATTTTTATTATGATCTTGAAGAATTCAAAACAATTTCAGAAATATCGACCATAGACCTATGCATTGTAAATCCTAGAGCAATTATTTAACAATTCATATTACTGTATTGCCAATTGAAACCCTTCTAGAACTTTTTAACACATAGTAAAAAAAGTTAGGTACCCCTTTCCCCATTCAATGTAACAGAAATACAGAATTCAGCACAATTTCTACTTGCTTAATATAGGCCTATGCCGATATAAAATAAAACACCGTAGCAAGGATTCTTATTTTTTGAAATTGTTACTAATGGGTGAATGATTGAAATTAAAAACGGATGAATATATGATTGATCAGCCCAATGTGAATAACCGTTGTCGTGGTGAGATGCCACAGGGAGGGACCACAGATTGGCCTTATGCAATCCTTTATATATATATATATATACCCGGTATATATTTATTAAGGAAGCTAGAAATTGAACTGAATTTCCTTTTAAATAGTTTTGAGCACATTGCACAGAATTTTGTGTCATTGCCAAAAGTTAGAAATCACCTTACTTTTCCGTCCCTGTCCAAAACAGTTATAATTGAAAGTAATAAAGGCCATGACCAAGCTGGAAATTATCAGAAATTGTGAAAGAAAAATTCCCACGTTCAAAAATGCGTGGGTGGACACTTCGACCAACCCACTGCCAATAAGAGCTTATAAAAACAAACAAGACTAAATACAAAATGTCAAAACTACAAAAGAAAGCAACAACATTTGCCAATCGAATGCCAACCTGTATGACCAGCACAGGTGTTTTTTTCCCAATCAAATGGGTGGAAGGGGGAAAAGCCAGTCGAGGAATTCAATCTTGAAAAAAATTAAAACAAATGTGTACGATAATAAGCTACACGTTACGAGCTACGAAGCGTTTATGCACCAAAACAGCCTTTGCCTTCGAAAAAACTTCACAGGAAACCGTTAAGGTTTTATTAGTAAACAAAGGAGCAGGTATACAGCCGCAATTTTACATATTTACAAGGTAACAAACATTTCAAATTGTACCGGCATGTAGCATAGGCCAAGGTATAAGAGGTACTGGCTCTCACATGTACTTGAAGTACAAAGCTTTAATTTGTTCAAAAATTGGTCTAGTCCAGAGATTTCAATAACTTATCAGAGTTATTGTAGACTCTGTAACTTATACAGTTATTGTAGAGTAGGTTTAGGACGAACAAAACGTCACATTTGAACCTAGGTTTATGCTCACAGCACCCTTATTGTCAAGACCCAGGCAGTAGCCTACAGTAGGCCTAGAACAAACTAACTACCGATAACCAAAAAAAGAGTATGCCATATTTTCAAAGCAAATGGTGAACAGATATTATGTTCATTCACGCCTACAATATAGCAATAAGATTGTGTAATTGGTGCCTGGAGATGGACGCCAGATATGGCCGAAATCCCTCAAAATTATGACGTTTTGACAGTACGATGGCGCCCATTGCCGATATATAATAGCTTACTGCATCAATTTTATGAGTAACTGCTCTGATGGCAACTCAAACTTTAAATAATAGAAAAGGCCAATTGCTATCTACTGGTTCTACTGGTTTGGAGAAAGTGCCACCACACTTACGACGTTAGTATATGTAGCTAAATTCAGAAATCTCCTCAATGACTTTTTGGCAATCTTATGACTACAGTATTATAATTCACACAATAACAAGGGATGCATATTATTATGGGTAGATTGCTCGAGTCTGTAATACTGATTTAAGCTGGGAATAAACTTAGAAATTAGGCTACATGAATTTAGTTCAAAATTTGTTTTAGTATAGAATTTGAACAGCAATCCATTTCTTTTAACCCAGGCTTATTTTTGAAGGGTAATACTGGCTTAAAGTGGTAATTCGGACTTCAGCAATCTATCCTATGAGAAATTGTGTTATTTTGACTATGGTAGCCTATTAATTAACTAGCATGACTTTTCAAAATATTTCCAATTTGGCCTAATCACCAATTTTTAGATTGTTGAAGGAATATTGTATATTGATCACTATTTTAGTGAATGTTTTCTGTCTTTCTCAATAAAGAGAACCACTGTCTCCTTCCACGATAAATACCAACAATCTCAAGCATTAATTAATGCAACAGACATTGGATCCCACCTAAAATCTAATGAAAACATACTGGTAGGCCTACCTACTTGTGTAACATCCTAAAGCTGACATACATAGCACGTTACCACCACAAAGTAACTGCAGGCATATTTCTCCCACATTTTCTAAAGATATGTAGGCCTATCGTGTAATCTTCACAATCCATAGGAATTGCCACTTTAAAAAAATATTTGCAAAATATATTAATTCACGCATACCCAGGTGATACAGCATGATTGCAGTCTAATTGAACAACCAAAAACCAAATTGCTTAGGCAGCCTTAACCTAATTTCCTTAATCGCATAACATTTTGTGGTTTAACCATAATGCAAAAGTCATTCTTTTAAATACGAGCATATCCTTGTAGACTTTCAAAAAATGGCAAAAACTATACTTTTGGCCCAATATTCGAATGGAGTAGGTATGGCCTTACCCTGTGTAAGGAATTACTCATGATTTTCAATGTCATCTTGAGACAACTTTAGCATTTCAAATGCTGGATTAGATCAATTATGTTTTGTCATTTTAAAGAGTCAAGACTGAATTCCAGAATTTTGGTAAGGTTACTACCTCGCATGATGAGTGTATGAATATTAAGGTTACAAGCTCCTTTTGACTTTTACAAAATGTCCGCCCCGCACCAAGAAACAAAATGAAAGCAGCTTTGTACGCATAAAATCCGAACGGGACTGAGGAATGTCAATATACCTTTGGTATGACTGACCTTTGATGATGCAGAAAAAAAATTGTATACAAAGCAAAAAAATCCTTACGGACCCCCCCCCCCCCCCCTTAAAAACCATCGCCGAGCTAGTTTCTCATTTTTAACAATAAAAACCAGGTACACACACAAAAAAGTCAGCTCGTAAAACAAGATTCACGACTGACAATAGGTCACGCTAGCCCTGATCTTTTAAAATTGTGGTTTCTTGAGGGTGGAGACGAGAGGAGATGAGCGAGAGAACACCGCCATTTTTATAATCCAAATTTGAAATCAACAAGAACTGGGGATTGACCTCTTACTGGAGAGACAAAAAAACATTGAACCCATACCTGAATACTCGTCCATGGCATTACAACCACATCTTAGTCAAGTAAAACACCTTTTCGATTTGCTTTTTAAAAAACAAATCTAATGTTTCCCTATAGCAAACTTCGCTTAGTCTTTTCTGTGCAAATGTCAGTAACCTAATTTCCACTTATTTAAAAAAAATTGTTTGGACTGAGCAACAGTTTTCTTCAAAACATGGTGCTGAATCATATATAGTTCTGGGTTCATATAGGAATTCTTGTCGCATGGTGTACGGGGTCTTAAACAATAACAGAAGCAAAAATTAAGGTGCGTCCACACTACCATCACAAAACGTGTTATACCATATAGCAAAGTTATACAACTTGTTACAGAAAGAGAAGAGAAATGCTATATTATAGCATGATGTTATTTAACAGTTTTCGTGGTATGTCAATGTCATCCTTATTGTATCATTCAGTAACACGTTATATAACAAGATGCAGGGCCGGATTTACTACATTTTGGGCCCCAGGCAAAACAAACTTTTTGGGGTACTGGTCAGCCCTCGACCCAAACTTGCAAACCCAATTTTGGGTGGTGCAAAGATCTTAATAGCTTCAAATAGGTGTAACTCATTGGACATAACCAGGCAGTGGCGGACTGGATCTAAAAATCTTGGTTGCCAGAAGACAAAAAAAGCCCACCAACGCTGCAGGCAGAAATCCATTTTTGGGGGGGCCCAACTCAAAAACGTTTTTCAAAATTTGGGCCGCATGCTGAAATTTAATGGTTTTTGTACATAATTGCAAAAATTAACACAATATGGCGCCGCAGGCAACTTTTTTGATAAAAACACTTCAAAATTTTCCAAAAATTACCAAAAGAGCCTATTTTTGCCAGTTTATCTATTACGAGACCAAAAATTTTGGGAAGGGGGCGGGCTCCTTATAATTCCCCCCTGAGTGTGGCTATGGGGTGCACCCAGAACTATAAGGTAATCATTTAATTTATATATACACAAAAAAATTTCAAAAATTGCCTTAGTGCAAAAAGTGTCAATTAAACTTTTAGGGCCAGTTGTACCAACAAGAGTTAACATTAACCCAGTGTTAATCTTAGGTTTTCTTTACATTCCTGAATTGTCATTGGCTCCAATCAGTCACGTGATCATAATAACCCAGGGT